>JAPWTK010001110.1:0-86687 GCA_029963805.1 Aromia moschata
AAATTGACTGCAACTACGGGGACTTTAGGAGAAAAAGGGAAAACAAAACTAATGAGAACTGATATTCTTTTTATTCACACATAAACCTTTGAAGTACGTACAGTGGTATCACAGAATAAAATCCGATTTACTTTAAATTTTGTTTTCTAAATAAAGAGGAATGCTTATACGAACGCTTAAAATGTTTAGGCACAATATTTATCCAAATATTTTATATCCTCATAACACTAACGTGTGAATATATGAGTTCGTAAGTTTAATAAAACGTACCTAACACATATTATGTATAAAATATTACCTACATACATATATTATTTGCAATAGTGATTGAATTTGTACTAATGAAATTAATCCTATGTATAGGTACATACATATATATGTAATATGAAGTAAATCTGTTAATATCTGTATTATAACTTAGTAAACTGATGGAAAACAAAGTGGGTGTAGTCTTATGTATCTAGGTATATGAATATTTTCATAAAGTTTTTTCACTTTTTTTATTTTTCACAAATCACACATTTTTTCTGAAAGTTTGGAAAAAATGTATAAACTTAATCGACTTCTAAAAGACTGTTTGTTCAATATTTCTAAAATTAGATAATAGCTATATAACTTAAATATCTGTATTACTTTACAGGAAAGCTGTTGTTTGTGAATTTGTGAATTGCATATGCATATTTTCTAATAATATATTTAGGTATAATAGTTGATACCTTCTTGTTTTGATTCTAGTACAGTAGGGGCATTTTTAAATATCCTTATTTCACCAATCTGTACCGTGTTTTTCCCTGATTTTGTATTTGTACTCCTATAAATTCTAATGTCTTGTAATTCTGTTGCTATTTTTACTCTTAATAATAATTAATGATTTAATTAATGGTTAAATACTGGCTATTGTTATAAATTATTGTATAGGTACATATATACTTCGCTGTTTGCATTATAAGCCAGTCCAAATGATTCACGGCAAAAACAAATAATTTTTCACTTAGAAATTGAGAGCTTTCTGTTTCGCATAATCTCATTACAAAAAATAATAAATATACATACATATGTATAGTCCTTCTATTTTTAATTGAAAATGAAAAATACGCCAGGGGAACAAAAAAAGCGGTGCAACTTTATGATTCCATGGGCGTACATATATCTTTTATAAATTCGAAAATTGTGAAATAATTTTTTTCGTCGTCGTCGATGTAAAAATTTTATGGCACAGTGGACCGAATAAGTATTTGGCATGTATTCCATATAAAGCAATCAAATAGTATAATGGTCGGCATTCGCTGGTGCATTCGCGGCATCGCGTTGCCGGCTCTCCAAAATTTTCTTAAGTATAGTAACATACATAAAGTTGTTTTGATTTATAATTATTTTTTCCAGAAATTTTAAACGCTTTATTTTAATGCTAACTAATAAATTTATATCTATGTATTTTTTTAAATGTTTCCAAACTAGCTTTCTAAGAACGTCACGAACTAACAGTTTACTGAAGTATGAAGTATACTTGTATAGTGAGCTTAGCAATTTTAGAAAATATATCTGACAACCTTGGTTTCTTCTACCTATTTTCAATTTAGAATGGAAATACAGTACCTACATATAGGTAATTTGGACGTTACAATATTTTATTCGTGGATATTTATTGAAGGAGAACTACATATGTACATATATTTTGTCAAAACACGACGTCTTATAATTACGATAGCTTCAAATGACATTGAGAAACTCTTGTGTGTTTTTTTGTGTGTGTTGTTTGTTCCACACAGGATGCTTAATTTTTGTTGAATATCGTATGTCTGACTAATGTTATTATTATACTTATGAGTATATACATATGACCTTAAATAGAAGGATAATAATGGTGGTTCATGCAGAAATTTTTAGTAATAAGAATAAGAATAGTAATAAGTATAAAAGTTAAACCTTCGTTTTATAATGACCCAGTTCATGCAGCAAATTCTTATTTTTAAAATTAGTACTAAAAATTATGTTTACTGCATGAACTGGGTCATTATAAAACGAAGGTTTACTTTTATGCTTATTACTATTCTTATTCTTATTACTAAAAATTTCTGCATGAACCCACCATAAGATAAGCAAAATCCAGCTTCTCATCTCCATTTTTTTATCAATCATATATAATTTAATCGGTTGCTGTAATGCGAATTTATTATCCCTGTCTATAAAAATCTTCAGAAATTACCTGCTTGTTCCTCTCAACTTACACAAAATTGAAAGTACATCGGGCATAACCCAAAAGGAAACGTAGAGAAAATAGGAGATGGCCGATAACGTCGATACATTGTTACTTGTGTTACTCATTCTCGAGATTTAAGATACGAGATACAATATAGGGATAGCCGATTATTAACCCGTTTTCCCGAACTCGGCGGTCTCTCAAGAAAGACAATAGGTAGAGAATCTCAAGGGCGCACGTAGAGGGCGACTGGGCGTTGTTTCGCCCTGGACCTTCGCAAGACTTCTCCGGTAATCCCATTCAGGAGTCAGGAGCGAGAACTCAAATAATCCTCGGTGAGAGCATCTGAACGTCTTTTTGTTGGAAGAAACTTTGGAGCAAAAATAATTTCTGATAGTTGTCTCTTACCATCAGAAAGCACAGATTCAGATTTAGACTTTACTAGGTTTCATCAGTATGGTACATACGTACGTCTGACGGTCAATAACAACGACTGTAGCCGCTTAGGCATCGTCAGGGAATATGGCTGGTGATATACAGTGCTTTCGAAAAGTAACGAATAAATCCATTATTTCAGAAATTGAGTTTTTCCAAAAAAATCCTCTGACATGGCGATTTTGTTTTAAACAAAGACACTTTTGGCATACGACGCATATTTGTGACGTCATCGTTGTTCGAGATATGACGTCATCGACAATTTTATTAAATGGCAACCCCCAATTTCGACCACGCCATTTGAAAGATGTCATTCTACTTACATTCAGTGTTGTATCATTGTTATTTCTACTTACGCATTTTCAAAAATTATGGTTGCCTGACAGTAGCCTAAGCGACCGAGAATGTTGCGAAGAACGAATTGAAATTCTTTTGCATGATCGGATTTGGAGACACGATGCGCACCAAAAAGAAGTACATAGTTGAATTGTTCAATGAAATTCATCCTGATCGGCATCCCATTAGCCAAAGCATGGTAAGCAGTATTGAGTCTAAATACCGTAACTTTGGGCATGTTCGTGATCTTCCTAAATCTGGTCGACCTTCAAAATCGGAAGAAGATCAACTTAATGTTTTGTTGGCAATACAGGAAAATCATCACTCAACACATAACCAATTGGCTTCTGATTTCAATATGGCAGCGTCCACAGTTCACAAAATTATGAAAAAGCAAAGTATCATCCTTATAAGGTATGCCTTGTTTATGAGCTATCTGAAGACGACTTTGATCGGCGAAATCAATTCTGCGAGCAAATGCACGAGCTATGCACTAATGATAATAATTTCGTAAAAAACGTAATTTTTTCTGACGAGGCTACGTTTATTTTGAACGGACATGTCAATAGGCAAAACTGCCGTTATTGGGCTACCGAAAATCCCCGATGGATGATGAGTATCACACTCAACGTCCTTAGAAAGTGAATGCGATATAGTCATCGGAAGAATTCTGGGTCCTTATTTCTTTGACGTGAACCTTACTGATGCAAGCTATTTGGATTTTCTTCGAGATGACCTTATTCCTGAACTAATAACTTAATATCCAGATATAGAGGAACGTGATAGTCCGAGAAATGACATTTTCTTTCAACAAGATGGTGCATCTCCCCATTATTCAGCACCTGTCCGTGCTTATTTCGATCGGGAGAAGGGGGCTGATTAAGTGGCCAGCCAGATCACCAGATTTGACACCCCTAGATGACTTCTTGTGGGGATACTTAAAAGGCAAAGTATACGTTACTATACCGGAGAATTAAGAAGATTTAAAAGCAAGAATTCGTCACGAGATACATCGTATACCTCCTGAAGTTATTTATAATGTTCAAAAAGAATTTATTAATCGTCTTGGCTACTGTCAGGTAGCAACGGTGCACAATTTGAACATTTAATTTAGTTGATTGTTTACATAATCATTATCATTAAATTAAGTATTTAAGTATTTTGAAATTTAAAATCGTTTTTCTTAATTGTTTTTGACCTATATACTCACGCTAATGTAATCATACCATAATTTTTGACGATGTGTAAGAAGAATGACATGCTCTTTCAAATGGAGTGGTCGAAAATTGGGGGTTGCCATTTAGAAAAATTGTCGATCACGTCATATCTCGAACAACGATGACGTCACAAATATGGGTAGTATGTCAAAAAGTGTTTTGCTTAAAACAAAATCGACGTATCAGAGGATTTTTTCGAAAACTCTCAATTCCAGAAATAATGAATTCTACCTGTTACTTTTCGAAATCATTATATAAGTAAGACACATTATAATTTGTCTGTTCCTATTTCTGCACACTAGGTGGCGATACTTATGTATCACTTATGTATCACCAGCCATAATTATGTATATATTCTGAGTGTATTTAACCTAATAATAGATATCGAAATAATTGTTTTCTTTCTCCTTTACTCCTAAGGACTATTTTGAATTCTGATATGGTGATCCCGTCTAGGATTGCCGTCCTCGCACTTGCGCCCTCTGGTACGCTCTGGAAAAATAACGTTAAAAACATGATAATCCTAACACTACGTACGTATAATAATCATTAACAGGATAAATAGTAAGTTTTGGGATGTCCATTTTTAATTTTGTTGTGCTGGATGTGATGATAAGATCCCATGAATCTACTAATCGGTAGATTCTGATTGTATAGGGTTGTCCATCATAAATTCGCCGATAGAATATAGTGCATATATAGTATGGAAAAAAATTAAACACATAATTTCTTCCTTCTGGATTATGATGACGAGTGACTTCAATACTTTTTCTAAACATTTGTCTTCTGTTATCTGAGTTTCTGCTGGGAAAGCTAATAGATATAGAGGGCATGTTGCAATAATAAAATGTGATATAATTTATAACAAAATGGTTGTACACTATTATGTATAAATAATACGTAATTAACAATGGACTACATAAACAGTAACATTCCATTACCTGGGTTAAATGTTAAACAGTTTTGATCATTATTTTGGTCATCATCATCATATCAAATTGAGATGATTTTCTTATTGTAAGACTGACTTTTTTATTAGTGAGTTGGTAATGCATCTCTGCAATCCAAAACTCATTTAAATAAATGGAAGGTACTAATACTTTTGACATTAAAACTATAATAGGTAATAGAAATATTTAGAATAATGAGAAAAACGTACCAAGATCTAATAAAAATCCCAGTTAGCGAATGCAGAAATACATTGAGGATGGCATAATTCGTAAGTTTTCCTAATAATCAATAATTCGCTGTAACATCAAACACGTAATAGATAAAAACGGTATTGTGCAGTTCTAGTCACTTTAGAAATTAAAAAATATTATTTATGTTAAAGCGTATAATATACCCATTCTGTGAACTGATTAATCTAAAAATGTCTTTTGTATCTTTTTAAACATATTTCTTTATAAAAACATTTGAGTAGGTATGACTACAATTTGTAGAAATTTTTTGATACATGCTTATACGATTTTACAATATATAAATAGTATCACCCCATATATAGTTCTTTAAAACTATACGTAATCATAATACGTGCAGTTCTTAGTTAAGGACATATTGTGACAAGTTAAATATTTAAATTATAATGCTAGTAAGGAACTTTAACGGATTTCATTTTCCTTTTTAATGAAACGACGAATTTTCATGAGATTTCAAAACTTCAAAACCGTAAGTTGTACATAATGAAACCATAATGCACCAAATACGTCTAGATTTCTTTTTATTATTGAAAAATAATATTTAAAAACCATAATGTTTTAAAAATGTTTAACAGAAAGGGGATGTGGAAAGAGTAAATACTATATAAAAACAAAAGAACCTAAAACAAAAATGGTGACTAGGTATAATTTTCCTTTTAAATATTAAAATACCGGTGAATTAGCAAGAGATTCATCAGTTGCATCCTTATCGTTCCTTACTAATTTTAATTATCAAAAACTTTATTCTTACTGCACCATCAGTATACAATACAGGACTAGCACTGCCCATTAACAATCTAATCCTGGACATTATGTAAAATAAGAAAACACACAACAACAAATAAAAATCTATCAGGTAAATTGTTAACAACACTTTTATATCGCTGTTCCTCATGTACAGAAATGACATGTATATGTATTTTTGTACGTATAATCATGTATATCAAGTAGGAACTTACAGTATTGTTATTTATGTAACGTTATCCACGACGATCTCCAAATAGGTCAGCCGTTCAGCGGATGGCGGGCAAGAACGTATGTTGTCGGATGCAATGAATTTTCTGAAATGCTACGACGAGTTTAAACATCCGTATTTTATCAAAATCTTACCTGTATCTTACTTATTAATTCCGTTCTCCAAAGTTCTAATTGTATAAGCTTTTAGACGGGTCCAATCGAGATAATTTATCAATATCTAAACATAGATTTAAAGAATCTGGGTATGGATAAAATGTGTATTTATCAAATTTTATTGTTAATTGGTTTATTAAAATCTCATATTTTCGTAATTTTTAAATAATGTTATATCGGAGCAGAAAACAAATTTATTTTGTTAAAAAAATCGACATCGAATGTAGGAAAAAAGGGAAATACATCTACTGAAGAAATCTCGAAAACAATTTATAAAGTATTTGCTAAATATTTTCTTCATAATCCTTCGAGGATAGGATAATATGTTACATAAATATATTTTTAAATTTAATACAGCATTATCACAACATTGCTTGTAGATGGATTCATATTTAACTTTCATTTACATGGAAAACCCATACCTAATAGGTAAAATTAAACGTTATTGAAGTTTTGTTTCACATAAAACCAAAAGTTGATATAAAAGTAGATAAAGACGACTAGTCAATTTTTTTTAGAAAATAAAAAATACAGTATAAGACTCGTGTTATTAAAAAATATCGTGCAAAATTTTTGTTTTTGTTTACAGTTCATTTTTATTTTTTGCTCTTAGTTTGGTTCTCAAAAGACACAAAATCGACGGGGATGATTTGGAAAAATGTGACTAATTAATCGAAAAACAGCGTTTCGCATGTAAATCAAATGGTGGGCACTGGGGAATGATAGTTTTTAAACTTGTGCATGATGTGTGTTGGGAATGATGTCTGTTGCTAATTGCTTTTTTATTGCATTTTTTCCACATTCTTATCGCTCAGTGTTCCTTCAAGTTAAAATGGCATTGAATGAGGTTAATTCATAGATATTTCTTCATAAGGGTCTATTGGCTTGACCTTCGAACTACGTCAAAACTCTTCTTCCGTCAATCGCCCAATTCAGATATCACCTTCGACAAGATAAGATATTTCTCTTTCTATATACTGTGAGATCAAACGCACACCGACCTGAGTTCTCCCCAATCGAACCTCACCAACTACGCTTTCTCGTCCGCCCACCAGAACTGAGCGTGAGCTAGTCTAATGGAGTAAAAAGGAGGTGCGCCTCAGCTATCACTTGACGGCCCCCGCCGGCAGTTGTTTGCCTTTGGGGGTACCGGCGAGCTAGTGGCGCTCCTGGAGACGCGCGGCTGGTCGGGCACCGTCAACTTGACGTCGGCGGACTTCCAGGTTGGTGGCGAGCCCGATACTCCGTTGTCAGCGTTGACATTGCGGCTCAGCGCGTGGATGGGGATCCGGTAGATCCCCAGCGGACGACTTCCGGGGAGGCTGCAACAGAGCGATTAATCTTTAGAGGGGCCGGAAAACCTAATATTTTGGCGCACCAGAATATTTTCTTCAATTTTTTTATAGATTATATTATTAATTTTTCCAATATTATTTTTTTTTTGTACAATTTAAAGCTAATTTTTCCCGTCTCCTCCTATTTTTACCTTAAATTTGTATATCGCTTAAATTTGTAATTTCTACCTTTATAAAAGCGGTACATTGTTTTGTTTGCATGAGGCTATAATTACAAACAAATATATTTAATAGAAGGTTTTGATATTACTATTTAATATAATTCAATGTAAACTCCCCTCACCTCCCTTTTTACCCCACTCATACCCCTTATGCTTTTCTATTAGAATTTTTTCAAAAAATACATTGCTTTATTTGCATGTGGCTGTAATTTTTTTTTTTTTTTTGGTTTACGGCGTCGACTTCTAAGGTCATTGGCCGTTTTACTAAGGTATAGTTATTTAGATTTAGTTGAAAAAGTGTGTTCATGAACACGAGCTAAGTATGTACATGTTGGTAATCATACTGTTGGCTTTATATTTTGTTGTACATATTTGTTTGTTTTAGGAATTCTATTACTTTTTCTCATCATATTTACATCGTTTGAAAGGATCCTCTCTAGGCTATCTTCCCATCCAATGAATTGGCAGGAGCTGAGTATACGACGGGCAATCAACAAGTATATGTTCAACTGTGAGAACAACATTACACCTGAGACAGCGTGTAGGTCTGCTTTTACCTAGTAGATGTAATGATGTTAGGTGAGTGTGTGTCATTCTCAAACGTGTTATCACTGTTTGCTCTCGTCGCCTAAGTTGAATAGGTCTTTCCATTTTAAAACGTTAGATGTATTTTTTTATATGCTGTGTCAGTCTCCTCCTATTTGTTTTGCCATTTGGATAGATATATATGTTTAGCCGTTAACGTAACATCCTTTTCTCTTACAGGGATTCCTTGACAGACCTCATTTTGGTCTGCTGCTGTGCGAGCTGCGTCATCTGCTTTCTCGTTTCCTAAAATACCTATGTGGCTTGGCGTGAATATAAAGGTTACTTTTTTGTTTGTATTTCAGGGAACTCAAAGAGTCAGTGCATATAACAAATGAGTGTTTCCCAGATAACTCACAAAAGCGCAGTGCCTGCCAACCGCATACATTTCAGCGGTATATATACTTGCTGAAGTAGGTAGAGTCCAAGAATGTGTTTCGTTGTTGACAGCGAAAGCACAACCTACCCCATTATCTGTTTTAGACCCATCGGTATATATTATCTCTGCTTCTGTATATTGGTCTAGTGTGTTAAAAAATGTTGTTTTTAATAAGGCTATGTTTGTATCTTGTTTACGAAAAGAAGCGCAGTCCAAGTGGCATTCAGGGCGGGAAAAGTGCCACGGTGGGATCCTCGGACACATTTTTGGGTATATGTCCGGAGTTAATATTTCGCGATTTAGTCGGACTGTTAAGGGTCTAGTGATGGTGGGCCTGGATTCATAGATTTCGCTATGCGGGTTAAAGAGGATGTTATAATTAGGGTGGTGTGGCTGGGCTTTTTATGTTCACGGCATAGTTTACCATAAGGCGTTCTTCTTAGTTGTAAAGGTGGTATGCCGGCTTCGACTTCTAATGCCGCAATTGGACTCGTCCGAAAAGCTCCTGTCGCCAATCGAAGATCTGTGTTTTGTATGGTGTCAAGGGAGCTTAAGTTGCGAATTACGAGCAGAAGAGTAGACAATGGAGCCGAAATCGATTTTTGACAGGACTAATGACTTATAGAGGGTAAGTAGAATTTCTTTGTCTTGCTCCCATCTGATGCTAGACATGCATCTTATTATATTTAATGACTTTTTACACCGTGCTATTAAGTCATTAATATGTGGTTTCCAGGTAAGTTTTTTGTCAAAAATGAGTCCCAGAAATCTTAAGGTGTTTACATTTTCTATGATAGTATTATTTATTGTAAGTTCTGGTTCATTATGTTGGGACCTTAGTCTGCTGAAGTGAATCATTTTTTTTTTTGATTCAGAGAATCGGAAACCATTTTGTTGTGCTTTTGTTACTTATTTCATTAATGGCACTTTGTAGATCTCTTTGAATATTATCGATACAGGGAGCTGAATGAAAATAAGTAAATCATCGACGTATAGACATTTTTGGATAGGGTTGTCGATTACAGTTACAAGGTCATTAATTACAATAGAGAACAGTGTAACGCTGAGAATAGAGCCTTGAGGGACTCCATTCTCTAGGATGTAAGTATTCGATGTGAAGTTTCCCACCATCACTCGGAACGTTCTGTCTCTAGGAAGCTCGATATGAAAATAGGAAGTTGATCATGTACACCCCATTCGTGCAACTTCTTGCACGAATGTGGTGTAATTATAAATAAATATCGTGGCTGTAATTATAAATAAATGTATTTTCATGGCGGTGATTTCGATGAAAAATTTAGATAGCGGCTCAGAAATATTCATGAATCCATTTTTTCGTATTAGATACTGTAAATTTTTCAATACTTCAAAGTAAATAAATAAACATCTAAAAAAATTTAGTATATTTGATATATTTAGTATATTTGTATATTTGATTTCAACATTTCGAAACTTTCGATTTGAGAAATTTTATACTGTAAATACAACATTTTTCTTTATTTTCTGTCTTTGTCGTTCTGTATTATTTTCAATAAACAATTTGTCGATTGAGCGTAGTAAGAGAAATTTGAAATTAGAATCTCAAGAGGTTTCCAACATCTCTTATGCCAGATATTCGATTAAGTGGTCGTCATTTTCCCAGTAAAAATTTAATCTGAAAACAATGATAAAAAGTTATCACGTCAATGTAATTTATGCCTTATGCTCAATAAGAGAAGCCGATCTATATACGACTGTAAAGCAGTGGCGGTGCGATATTTCAGTTAGCCATATCTTGAAAACACCATGGGACCACCACTTCATTTTTAGTATCACTATACACCTCTACAGAAAGGGATTTTATAGTGAAAAAATGTCAGCAAAGTTTGCGAAAAAATTTTCAAAAACACTGAGTAATCTCGGGTGCTCAGTAACGCTCTGTGGAATATTTGCAGTATATATTTTTTTCTTATAATCTAGAAACAAATATAAGGAGACGTTTTTCGATTTGTTACAAAAATTTTAGTTTAAAAAGTTATGCTATTTTAAATTTGGGAAACAAAATGTTCCTATAAAATTCAAATTAAAATGGCCATAACTTTTTGAAAAAAAAAATATTTTGCACCAAATCGAAAAACGTCTCCTTATATTTGTTTCTAGATTATGAAAAAAAATATACTTGAAAATATCCCACAGAGCGTTACTGAGAACCCAGGAAGTGCTCTAGTGTTTTTGAAAATTTTTTCGCAAACTTTGCTGACTATTTTTTCACTATAAATCCTTTCGTAAGAGGTATAGTCACCACCTAAAAAGTGAAGTGGGTCCCATGCGTCGTTTTCAAGATATGGCTAACTGAAATATCACGCACCGCCACTGCTGTAAAGTATGTAGTAAAACTCTATGTATTGAACCCTGCATTGAAATTTATCACACTAAAAAAATCGTTACCGTAACTTATAAAATTTTATAAATGATCAATGAAAAAACAAAAAAAAAAACAAAAAAACAAAAAAAAAAAAAAAAACCAACAAAAAAAAACAAAAAAAAGAAACGTAACTCTGCCAGTCGGTCCCAAGCCCGTGTTAAAAAAAAGGGTGTTTCAAAATCGTTCATGCGAGGCAAAGGTGTAGTTTTACCCTAAGGTTGTTTTTGGGTTTATCATTTTTTTGACGCCAGATTTGGATTCAGCGTCGAAAAATACATCGAAAACTAACATTTTTTTTGAATTTGAAATTTTTAACACGAGTTATTCCCTTCCGGGCCGGAAAGCCAATATATTGGCTCACCCCGTGATCGACACTTTGCCAATGATCAATGAATTATATAAGATACTTTTCATCAGTGGCGGTGCGTGACATTTCAGTTAGCTATATCTTGAAAACGACGCATGGGACCCACTTCACTTTTTAGGTGATGACTATACACCTCTTACAGAAAGGATTTATAGTGAAAAAATCGTCAGCAAAGTTTGCGAAAAAATTTTCAAAAACACTGGAGCACTCCCTTGGTTTTCAGTAACGTTTGTGGGATATTTGCAGGGTATTTTTTTTCATAACTAGAAACAAATAGAGGAGACGTTTTTCGATTTTTGCAAAATATTTTTTTCAAAAAGTTATGGCCATTTTAATTTTAATTTTATAGGAACATTTTGTTTCCCAAAATTAAAATGGCCATAACTTTTTGAAACAAAAATATTTTGTAACAAATCGAAAAACGTCTCCTTATATTTGCTTCTAGATTATGAAAAAAATATATACTGCAAATATTCCACAGAGCGTTGTTGAGAACGCTTTTTTTCGCAAACTTTGCTGACGGTTTTTTCACTATAAATCCTTTCTGTAAGAGGTGTATAGGTCATCACCTAAAAGTGAAGTGGGTCCCATGCGTCGTTTTCAAGATATGGCTAACTGAAATATCACGCACCGCCACTGCTTTTCATACCAGTTTTCTGAGGGCGATATGCCCTCTGAAATCCCGGCCCCTCTAAAGGTTAAGAAGGGCATGAAAAGGGATAATGTCGCAACACTTATAAATAGCAGCACAATGTCCTTTTCTTTATTTCCTCTTGCACAGAACATTTATTCTATGTTCAATCAAAGCTAATCGGCGATTAATGAGTATTTATAACACAAGTGAGCCAATAACAATAGTCTAATTTAAAATTTTGTCAGTTCGTAAAATACATAGGTATGAAGTATGGAGTTCTGGGTATAAACTCCATAATATACGTATATAATATACGTATCCATATATCTACGTACTAACTACCTTGATGATGGCAGCATACGTATGTTGAACCTATTATTTATTTCGTTTATTTATCTTACGGTGAATAAAATGTATATAACATTGGCTCATTGAAAACAGGATAATACTTTCTACACCTGTAAACGACAAAGCGTTTCTGAGCATATGCTATGCCCCTAAAGCCCCGCCTGTGCTGATAACTAACTTACAAAATGACTGCTATTCAAATCTGCCAAAAAAAGCGTTGTTTATTCTACTGCCCATCCTTTAGTGTACAGATCAATGATCCCGACGATTCGACGACGGGTTGTGCTTATTGCCAGCAATGGCGGCCAATACGGGATCCATCCTACATCGCATCTCCTTCGCCACCATCGTCTCTTGCACAAAGATTGTTTTTAGCTGGTAATATTAGCTATACATAAGTCAACAGGGGCCGATCCTGTATGTACCTATTATTATGCTTAAAAGTCAGATTATATATAGACACGTATATTTCAGTGGCGGCTCGTGACTTTTTTTTGGGGAGCAACATGTTTTGTAAAAATTTTTGTTTCCAAAATTTTTGTGATGATAAACATTGTTAGTAATATGCCGCATAGTTAGGAGAAGGACCTCTACTCGGTCAATAAAATATATTAAGTACATTTGTCTAACATAACGGACTGAATTGATCACTTTCATAATATTTTGTTTGCCTAAAAGATGTAATTTACAAACACAACTAATATGTTCCTGACCTTTTGAATGTGTCAACTGAACGAGATAAAGTTTTAAGATTTTATCAAATCCAAACTTTGTCCAAGCATCTTTTCCACGATTTGAAAATAATACACACGGCCAACACAATAATTTATTTAAAGTTAAAGAACCACTTAGCCATTTGCATTTATCATAGCACGTATTAACAAAACTACGAGCCGGCTTACCCTGATTAATTAAAGTTTTACTTAGACATGGCAGTGGTACTCTTAAATCTTTAACAAATAATTTATCTTCATAAAACAGGCGACTAAAGTACTTTGATACTCAACAGTCTCATTGCAGGTTCGAATATTTATTTTAGTGTTATGACAACTAGTATTGTTATTTTTATGAAACAAACTGCTACACCCGCCAGTTACCTCCAGTATATTTTTGTATAATTAATTAAATAAGACGTTCAAATAATGACTTACGTGAGTAATATGGAACACTTTCAATAATTATATCTATAATATATATATAATATATCACTCAAAACACTCAAAAAAAAAAACGGTAAGAATTACGGCACTTTCAAACAAAAATTTCCAAAACACGATAAAATATAGTTTTTGTAGGTTATGTCGTTAGGTTCATGAAATCAAATGGCTAGCTTTCTGCGCTGTCACGTGTGAGAGATGAGAGGTGGGCGTGTTTGCCTCCGCTATGCAGTTTTTTAAATGACCTTTAATGCCTCTGGAGTTAAGGGTTAAATTTGTTTAGCAACTCAGGTAGTTACGAGGTTTGGAGCATCTCCCCTATTCCTTATAAATACATACATATGTGAAAACATTGGCATCGGAGGCTTGCCACCACGGTGATAGACTAGGCGCTGTGTCGTTTATGAGGGCTAATATGTTGCAAATAATAGTACAGGAACTCCTTGACATATGTTTATTAATATTTTTATTTTTTAATATTTTTTTTTACCTGTTACATGAATTTAAAAATGAAAGGTAATTAAAGTATTATAGGTAGTATATTAAATATTAATTTTATTAAATAAAATTAAAGTATAGTAGGTTTATAAAAAAAACGTATTTTGTAATTTTCACAGGGGAGGCACTGCCCCCTGCCTCCCCTGACGAGCCGCCACTGGTATATTTCAACTATATAAAGTTGAAGAACCACTTAGCCATTTGCATTTATCATAGCACGTATTAACAAAACTACGAGCCGGCTTTACCCTGATTAATTAAAGTTTTACTTAGACATGGCAGTGGTACTTAAATCTTTAACAAATAATTTATCTTCATAAAACAGGCGACTAAAGTACTTTGATACTACCAAGTAATAATTATTAGTTATATGATTGAACGATATTTGTCCAAAGGATTTTTGTATGCTGCATAAACTAAAAAATACATATCATACATAATATATGTACTATATACATATTCTGTGAGTATGTGTGTTGTGTAAGCATGCTGAAAAATATATATTTGAATACTCTAGTAGTTAAATTCTGAATCAATTTTTTTATTGGTAATGTATGGTTCGCATAAAAATTCGGAATACTTCTGGCCTATTAAAAAAATAACATTGCTTAAAGAAACATAACTTCTTTGGTTTGGTACAAAGTGAAATTAAAAGAAGCATTTATATTCACAGTTAGAACAATAAAACGTATTGACTTTTTCCTAATCATTGCATATGAGCAAAAAATAAAAATTAATAAAAATATTTCAAGAACTGTGCTACATCGTGCAATTTCTTGTGCTGTTAAAAATTAATTCATAAAAAATTATGATATAAAAATCGCATACGGGTTGCGTGTTGTAATTAAGTAGTTAATTTAATTCTAAAAACAAATGTTTATCTTTTAAAAATATGTGAGCGTTGAATATAACTTTTATAGTCTTTATGGCATTTATGGGTTTTGCGGTCTTTATGTCGTCTTGATTGACTTCTATGGCCTTGTATGAACGTTGTGATGGAGCCAGATGGAATCAGACATAAGACATAAGATACAGGATAAACCTAGGAAAGATCACTGTAAGTAGACTGAATATGATCATCTAAAATCGGATTGAAAACAAAAGTTAACATATAGGGCAATAGTAGAACCAATTATAATTTATTGGTTGAAATGTTGCACTATTACTGACAGAAATCGTAAGAGGATTAAATTGGTAGAAATGGATTTTCTTAGACGGGCTTCCTAAACATCTAGGATAGAGTATATAACGAATAACGAAATCAGAGAAAAACGAATAGGAACACAACAATAACACAACTTATACAACAAAATCAATGTCCCACTCAGGCACACACGGTTTTACCCGACAAACAAATGGAACTAATTGACGTTCTTTAATTAAAGTAGGAGGCTATAATTTGTAAAAGGTCGTAACAAATACTGTAAGTACTTATCGTATAATATATTTTTGACAGTTAGAATTTTCATTTTGCTTCATATGTATATGCTTGCCCATTGTACCATTTGCTACAATGAGCGAAATAAAGGATTTCTTAAAACTTGGATGCGCCTTATATCAACGAGATGAACTGTACAGAGTATGTAAGAAAAACTTTTGGTTTTTACTTATGCACTACAGCAATATTTACCGTTCGGACTAGACGGCGGGGAATGTTTCTGCAGGTCCTGTTGCCTTGACGTCGACGAACAGCCTGTCGCTCTTGTTTGGAAAGAATTCTGGCGCGGTCGTCGCGAAGAATATGTCGTTCTTCGAAGCTATCAGCTGCAACTTCGGCATCGTCATGGTATGAATGAGGTTTCCATTCACAATTAGTCGGATCTCCATGGAGTTTGAGGTGAAAGCGATGACATAGGGAAAGGCGCAAACTGAAACATCAGGAACAGTAGAATTTTTCGACATCATGAAGTCTTTGTCATCTTTGAAATTTGATGAAAATGGACATCAAAACAACAATTTGTTATCGCTATTAAGCCAACATGCTCCTCTTTGGACTTCATGGTCATGAAATTCTAAAGTGTCCCAAACCACTATCAGTTAATTACCGATGTTAAAGTACCTTTACCTAGGTACCTGTTTAAAATAGAATTAAGAACTGAAATGCTTGGATAATGTATTTTTTATTTATTTTTTTATTTATGTATTTTATTAATGTATAATGTATTTATAATTTATTCTGGATTTATAAAATTAGCAGAAAACCAAATCACTAAAACTTATGTCATGTTATCATATTCAAGTCGAAAACAACACATTGAAGTTGCACAAAAATTGCTACGGTTTCTAGTTACTTCAAGTAGGTATCTAATTTTTAATTATCCTAAGTATACATATAAGCTACCAAACACGTACATACCAATATCTGTAGGCACTGAGTTCCAGTGAAAATCAAAATTAGAGGTCGACGAGTTTTCTTCGTATATCTTTTGAAAGTGACATGTATCTGAAACAAATTAGTATATAAAAAATTACGTTCTCATTGTGGTGAAGGAAACTTTCTTTCATTGTTAGGTTGACCTTCCCTTTAAAAGCTAACTGATTAAAAACTTTTCCGTTGAAATTACGTATTTTATATCTATTGTGTTAGAAGGTATAAACGTATTTATTTGTACCCATGTTTCTTCCTCGCAAAAGTATTGTTGAAGGAGCAACGGCTGGAAAAGAATTCGACCGTAGTAGAAGTTTTGTGTAATACAACGGATATGTATCAAAGAATATGGGCCAACGGTTTTGACGCAACAATAGATATACATATATATGTATATAGGGCCGAAACAAAATGGTAATCGATTGGTGACCGTATTTTTACGAAGTGATATATGTATATATATGGGACGTTTCGTGTCAACTGGGACACCTGAATGTCCAAAAATGTAAGCAACGAAAAAAATTCTAAGGTGGCATTTTCTTCGTTGAAACGTAAACTTTCAAATGCAACGTGGCCCTTGGAAAAAAAAACAAAAATGGCGGCTCAAGATGGCGGTCAGAACGATAAAATGAGGGATTAAAAAATTTGATTGGGAAGCAAAAGTAAGTTACAAGTACTTCAAAATCCTGTAAACCTGTATTATTTAATAACTAATTATTCCTGCAAACAATGTTTTGTATTATTCCAATATGGCGGTCTCAATTTGGCGCGTAAAACGGAAAATTTAATGAATTTCAATAAAACTGAGTTTAAAGGTCAGACACATCATTTTCGACATATTTTGATGTGCTAAACACGGTGGCGAAATTTTACTTTGGGCTTTTCGATTCGTCATAAAATGTCAATGTTGAGGGAAAATTAACCGGAAAAAGAACCAACATTGATTTTTAGACTGTTTTTAAATAACTATATCTCTTTGCTTAACTATATGTCTTAGGCGTCAAACCCCATACCTAAAAACATTAAACCTAACATAGCCTAAGGCGTCCAGTCCCAAACCTAACAACTAAACAACATAGGCTATAACGATTATGGCCCATAACTTTTTTATTTTGATTCCGCTCTTGGCAAATCAAACAAGGCCGTTGAAGCCAAAATAACATCATTTTTTTTGTCAAGTGCAGAGGTTGATTTTTCTTTAAAGTACATTTCACATTTTTTGAGCAATTTTGAGCATTAATTTTGCTTCCCAATCAAATTTTTAAATATTATCTTCGGATTTTATCGTTCTGACCACCATCTTGAGCCGTCATTTTGTTTTTTTTTCCAAGGACCACTTTGAATTTGAAAGTTTACGCTTCAACGAAGAAAATGCCACCTTTAAATTTTTTTTCGTTGCTTACATTTTTGGACATTTAGGTGCCCCAGTTGACACGAAACGTCCCATATACACATATATTGATGTTATACATAGCCAGTTTTGTTCACACCCGCATCTCCCAAGTGCCATAGAGGCCAAACAAAATGAAACTACTCATAGAAAATAAATAAAGCCCAAGTTACCACTTATCTCAGCAAAATCATTACACTTTCTACACGTTTAGGAAATGGGTTGAAATGAACAATGCATTTAAAGAATGAGTCATAATAATTATTTGTGTAAATCCTTTAAATTGTTAGAAATTGTACTGATCAAAAATGGCCAAAGTGATGTTTAACTGATATTCAAGAGAATTTCTCTGGTGCAGTGGATTATTTATAGCTATAAAATTATGATACCCAATGTCGAGATTGTTCCTCTTTTATTTTATTAGATAACCTTAAACCTGAACTACCTGAAAGTTATAGTTTTATACTTTATATATTTTTTTATTTTATTATTTTAATTTTATAATTGGATATGACATTATCCTATTTAAACCTTTAGCTAAGAAATCATAAATTATAATATCATAATCGCATAAGATCATAAAATGTGGAAAACCTTTAAAACTTCGACTAGTCATTATCGTAGACCTGTATTTAGACCAAGAAATTAACCTACTAGCAAAAATTACGAAATCTAGTTTTTTATAAATATGGAAAAGGTCAAGTATTTCATCCACTACTAATCCTCCGGACTTCAAACTTATTGGGTCTCATCAGCATGATATTATCTGACAAGAACAACAATGAACGAGTGTTTTAGCTTCTTTTTCTCGCCAGGAAAAAATAGAGTTCTCGTTTATTGTTGTTCGTCATCAGATATTTCATGGTGATGAGAGCCAATAAGGTCGAAATCCGGATTCATGATTTCTAATGACGTGTAACCATGAAAGGGAACTCTTCTCATTTACATTTGAAATTAACGGATCTACCGTTAGCGGAGTGCTGTAGGAACGACATCTAGCGGTTGCTGACCTTGTCAGACCAGCTGGACCACGTGGAGTCCTATTTATGCACATCAGAGGAAGTCCCATACGTTACCACTTTATCAATGTAAGGTCAAATATACGTGGTGTTTTCTTTCGCTTCACACTTCCGAATCATAATTGGACACAAACTGGATCATAATCACGGACTCCAGATCCAAACAAACGATGAAAAAGAAGAAGTTTTTGAACAACCACACTTGACCTTCTTCCCAAAACATTCTAATTTATAACCTTGCTTGTAGCATATTCCAACACAAAACAGCTAAATACACTTTCCAACGTTGTATAGGCTATGTTTGTCTTTTGATTACAGAATTCTTGATAGTTTTGAGTTGCTTCTATGATTTTGATCAAATTCGCCCGTTGGGCTCAGACGAATAGTGTGATTCATATGGGTAAGGGGATTACCGACCGCGATCTCGTCTGAAATGAATTATGTTTTAAGAGGATTTTGATCCTAATGCATTACAGCGCGTTACGATCACGATTTGGGAATGAAAGAAAATAGCTAAAGTGAGCTAGAAGTAGAGGCCTGTTGAAGTATTGTTGTAATAAGAAAACATGTACCTTAAGACGTAACCAAACGCTAAAAAATCATAAAAAACACGAAACATAGTTCACCCATTTCATGTCTTGTGATCTGTAAGAATGGTTGATACAATTTTATGTTTTCAAATTGTGTAGATTTATTATGTGTCCAACCTCTTTCTTCAACCAGGAGGGACATATATTGGATCTTGAAAGTTGGGACAACAAATAGACACATCATAAATAGACTCATTTACTTTTTAATAAACAAAATACAACTCACGATTGTAGCACAGCAGCAACTGGATCTCCTGGTCTTCGTACAGATCCAGAGCGGTGACCAGGTGGGCCTTCGTACTCTCGACGGTATGCAGATGCTGCGCGTATCCGGTCCGGCCGTTCACGATGTCCCAGTGGTTCTTGTAGCCTACGCAGACGAGGATATCGCCATGCGAGGGGGAATTGGGGCTCCAGCCGCTGTCGAGTATCGTCATCATCGAGGGTGTTTCGTTCAAGGTTACCTCCTGAGAACGAAGAATCTTGATAAGTGATCAAAATAAAATTTCAGTTACTTGAAGATGGCTGAATAACTTTAAATGTAGAAAATAATAAAATAGTATTTAGTATACTTCCTGCAACACCCTGCATCCTGTAACATAAAAATTTTATCCCTAAATGCAGTCTCCTTGGAGTGACAGTTGCCACACAATTTTATAAATTGGAAGTAGGGGTTTCTGATATGTCATTTGAACGGCGTTTTCAATCTCTATTCAAAAATGTTTTAAACTTAACAGTAAAAAAATTAACAGTAAAAAAAGATTGATTCATCTGACTGATAAAATTCGCTTCAACAAATTAAAAACATAATAACCAATACCTTTTCGTTCTTGATCATCTGAAGGCAAGCAAAAACAATTTCTGACCTTTTTCGACGGAATCAACTAAAAAGAAGTAAACTTGGGCACTGTTAGTTTTGTTGAAAATGCCGTAGCAACTTGCTGTGTGATTGTGACAGTATTAAATGGTTGTCAGTGTTGTGCCTGTTGTTTGAGTTTTGCTAACTAAGAAACATGTTTTTTTTAACAGAAATATATAAAATAACAGTTCTACAGAAACAGATGGTTGGTTATGGAGATAGAACACGATCACAGGACGAAGTTGCTCGCTTATTTCAAGAAAAAATTCCCGATTTGCCGGCTGCATCCCAAGGTCGACACAATTAGTAAAATTGAAAAACAGTTTCGCGAATGTGCGGCAGATAAAAACAGAACCTTCTAATGCAGTGAGTAACGACACCAAATTGGACATAATGCTTGAGTTTGAAGAAAACCTACATAATTCGAGTATACAATCAGCTTCAGCATTGATAGTTAGCCATCTCTGAATTATTCGCGCATTAAACAAAAATAAAATGCATTCCAATAAAGTGATACTAACTCAGGAGCTTATTGAAAACGATTTTGATAGAATGTATTCTGAAAATGTATTTTTGTGAATAAATGATGCAAAGCTTAGATAACAATGTTATCTAACTAGAAAATGTTTTGTTTTCTATTGAGTCCACTTTACACCTCACGGTTAATCGTCAAACCTGTCAGTACTGGTCTAAGGAAAATCCTCATTAGATGACCCTTAAAAGGTAATGTTTTGGGCAGGGATAATTGAAGATCATATCATTGGTCCTTTTTCAACGATAAAGAAATTTAAATTGAGATCATTATTATTTATCACTGCTCCAAAATAGTATCTTGCCAACTTTGACAAACATATCCTACTCAAACAAACACGCAAGTTCCAGCTAATGTAATATGGTTCCAGCAAGCTGGAGTACATTACCAAATCAATGTCCGGCAGTACGTCTACATCTATCTACACTTCCAAATCAGTGGTGGAGGCGAGGATCGCTAGAATGGCCAGGACGATCACCTGATCTTACGCCATTAGACTTATTGATTAAGGTTAGAAAACATTAGAAGACATTTTTTACGTTTCTGCAGTCAATATGTTCGAGGTATGCATGTTGAAGATCTTCTACATTGATATTGATTATTACAATATCAAGAACGAATAGTATCTGTTATCAAGGTTTTAGTTTGTTATAGCAAATTACGTCAATCTGACGAAATTTTTGCTGTTAATATTTGCTAAAAAGTTTAAAAACATAACAGTTTGAATAGATAATGAAAAAATCTTTCAAGTTAGGTATCATAAACCACTAGTTACAGATTAAACATTTGGGGGTTACTACCCCTCGAACTGTAACTCGAATACTGTTGAATATAGGGATGAAATTTTGACTTTGTAGGATGTCATATCAGAATCTAAAATTGACACGTTTCGGGATTTTTTTTTTTTATAAATATACACAACAATAATTGTATAATAAATACTACACTGTATAATAAATACTTTGTGGCGCGAACTTGTGTAAATCTAGAATGTTAATGCGATAATTATTTTTTGTTGCATACCCAGAGGAATGTAAAACCGTCTACAGTGTCGGTATCGCTAGAAGGACACCACGCTGTCCATGCAGCTGAATGCTTCCACTGGAACATCACCAATTTTCTACCGATTGCCACGCACATTCTGAGACGAGCTCCACCTGAAAATTATCTTTTAGTATAGCGTCTCGTTTAATATACTGTTAGAGATAATACTGTAAATAAGATGAGATAAATTATGTTCTGCTCTAACAATGGTTATGCTTATGGTTTTATGGACCTTTTGCGGTAGATCAATTCAAATACACTTAGCCCCTGTCCTAATGGTTATTTTAACATTTAATTTAAGAATATCAGGAAACACTGTATGTGGTGATCAGTTCAAAAGGTCGAACAATCTAGGGAAACTGGATTAAGTAGTATAAGGCTTTTTAGAGAAAGACTTTAGAAAAGAGGCTCCAAACAGAAGAATGTTTCTTCTGCGTTGGTTTATGTATTAAGTTAGTATATGAAACGTTGAGAGGTGGGATTTAGGATCAAAAACTTTAGAGAAAATGATAATTTAATTTAAATCAGCAGTAACAATCCTTTTATTTATAGACGTATCTAGGAATATCTGGGCTCTTTACGAATTACTTGTGTATCAGTTACGATATCGCTATAACTAAGTTAGAACTAAGTCGGAATATTCACACTCCCATTTCGTCGACTCAACATGTCTACTAATTGAAAGTTTATACCGTCTTCAGTGAGCAGAACTATTTAATACAGCTGAGAATATACTAGAACTTTATCGAGTGAAGCCAATGATTTAGAACGTTTGATATGTAGCAGCCTAACTTTAGGAACGGTGGCTAATACATAAATTTGAGAATTAATTCGGAATGATACTTATATTGACAACGACAAGATTGGGGCTCGATATATTTTTACTTTTATCACTAACATCGGGTGATTATTTTATTTATTTCATTTCATTTTTGTTTTCAAAATTTATATTGGACGTTTAAATTTAAATACTATAACCAAATTATACTATTTAACATTCCCTGTTTTAATTGCAATATGTTTGTGTATTGAATATGCCGGTTCAGTTACCCATAATCATAATCATTTACGCGATTTACTCACACATAATATTCTACATACATGGAATAATTATGAAATTTAACACCAGATGTAATTCATATCTAGACTTCATAAATATTCAGTATTAATCGAAGCTGTACTATTATATATCCGATTTAAATGAACTTTTTTGTTGGTGAAATGTACTTGTTGGAGAAATGTATTATCAAAATATTTAATAACGCATTATACGACAATTCTGTAATAGCTAATTAATGACAAAAAAATTCTTAACGGATTTTTTAAATTTGGAAAATTATTGGAGGGCGGTGTTTCAATATACACATATCCATTGTACCTATCATGCCGAAATAATTCATCCATTCATCATATTTATTGTTGTATAGGAATCATTTCTGAAGCCCATTTTTATCTCGTTTAACGGTTTGAGGGGCGGTGGTACATCCCTTTGTCTCAGTTTTTTTTTATATTACCGATATATTTTTGCATTTTATAAATGCATTTAAATACTTTTTTGAGTCTTGGAAGTCTAAGTTATTATGATTTGGTGCAAAATTGCAATAATTTTTATATTTATATGTTTGTTTTAAACAATTAACGTGAAATAACGTGTTCTTTTTTTTAGAACAAAAATCGGTTAGCCGTAACACTGACAGCTGAGACTGCATTTTTTTCTAGGCATTCTTCATACATAGTTTTATAATATATATATTTTCAGAATTTTTCGTACGCTAGTTTAAAAAAATGAAAATTTTGGTATATCATTTTTTAATGATTTCTTATTATTCATTTATTATTATTTTTTATGTCTGCTCTCATGTTATACCATTATTTTCTTTTTCGTTTTGTTTTTTATATTTTCCATCGTAACATTCCCTAATTACTTTTTATCGTGATTGCTAGGTGAATATCAGACAAAAGTGCCATATTAGTGAAATAAGAACTGGTGCGCTCGCAAGTAACAGATCTAAGTTATTGAAAAAAATAATACTATTGTTATTGCGTACTTTTTGTTATTAATTTTTCTTTTAATGAACTAATTTCTAAATGAAAGTACTTTCTTTGGGGACCGTTAGATGGCTGGCAATTGAAAGTGCCATTTTCTAAAATTTCTAAAAAATAATAACGTTTGCATTATAACATTTTTAAACGCTAAAACTTTACCCAGTAGAGCTTTTTTACTGTCAGTATCAGTAGAAAAGTCGCAGTTTTAAATTTATAATGTCGCAGTTTTAAATTGTATTCTTCAAGTTGCGAAGAGAATTGCGAGTTTTTTCGCTTAAAATTTGAACGCATTCTTTTCTACTGAAATGAATGTTTTAGTCCACGTCGTTAGTACTGGCTCACGCTGAGAGGGAGAATCGAATGTAGTAGTAGACTCTTTTCAGATTTATGTGATTGTGGCACGGAAATCATAAATGATATTAGCGACTTCGAAAAACCTGATTACAATCTGATTACAGATCCGTAATCAGCGACCCCGAAAACCCAATACCTCAAAATTTGGCCATAATCTGTTAATTTTTGAAGATCTTATCCGCCATATTGGATTTGCCATTTTGAATTTTGAAAATTTGATTACAGTTTTGTAATCAGCGACCCCAAAAACCTGCTAAGAAATCACATTATTCCATCGTTGCTTCCGGGGTGAAAATAATATTATTAACCTACAACTATGGTTCCGAGAGAATGGGGCACTACTACATTTTGCGGCAAATATTAGGGAGTATTTAATTAGGGCACAATTTCCAGGACGCTGGATAGGCAGAAGAGGTACAATTGAATGGCCAGCGCGCTCCCCAGATCTAAATCCCTTAGATTTTTTTCTCGTGGGGATACTTAAAATGTAAAGTTTATGCCAATCGACCAGATAACATTGAAGACTTGAAAAGAAAATTTAAAATTAAATCTGGGTTCCTGAAGTCTTCCTAGTAAATGTTAATGAAGAGTTTCGGAACCAGCTTGGGCATTGTTTAGCGGAAAATGGAGAATTAAAAAAGTTGCAGGCGTTATGCTAGGCTTTTTTTGCCGCTGTATAGGTATGTCTTGATACAAAATTTGTAGTAAATTTCAAAGCCTACCGTATCTTTCAAAATACTTAAGATTAGGAAGAAAATTGATTCGAATTACGAAATTAATCTGTAACAATTATGTGCGAATTTGTGGGCACGCAAGTTTACAAAACTGTGTACTAGAATTGTACTGTAGTAATTGTAATTGTAATTGTGTTACATTTGATTTCATTCCTGTGAACAAAAGTCCGCTTTCGAATGCTTAGAATGCTTAAGAGGAGATATAAAGTGTTGCCATCTTTAAAATATCTAAAGAAATACAGGCCTGTAAACACTGAGACAGGTTTGTGTCGTTTATACTAATATAATAGTTAAAAGAGAAGAAAAACTTTAGAAAATTTCATAATTTATGGATGTTATTTGTCACATAAATGGAGTGGTTGATAAAGAAGCCTTTGGAGGCTCATATTTTCTAATGCGGACTGTAACTCCGTACCTGAATGCAACTTCCACTAGCAAAATGAAGTGTATGCTTTAAAGAAATACCCGAACCACAAACAATATTGGAGTGAATCTAAATATACAAGGCTGAGTGTGAAGTATCACTCACCTCCTTATCCCAGAAACGAGGAAGAGAAAAATTGAAATTTTTAGGATGTAGACTTAAAACACTATAAGATTAAATGACTACAATTAATTTTTTATTGTTCATGTGGCGTCACGATCTGTCAACTCTAATTTTCACATCTTATTTTTTAATATAAATGATGGGAGTTGATGATAGAATTTTTTGCCGACCTCAACTGACTCTAATCTTTTCAAAATGGCGGATATTGCATAAAACCTCATGAAATATGAATTTTTCTCTGTAGTTAACGAGAAAAATAATGTAAATGAGTTTTTCTTGCTCCACAGTCATTTTTCTCAATCAAAACAATACTACAGAATATTTGACAAAATTTTCAATTTTCAATGATGGCGGATTATAATTGGCGGCCGGTTTCTCAAGAAATGGCGCGTTTTTCATTATAAAAAAGTAAATAGGAGTTTGGAATTATACTTTTCCTATGTCATTCATGTTTTAGTAACATTTTGAGTTATTCCTGGGGGAAGAAAGTCTGAAATCCAAGATGGCGGATTCAATATGGCGGACATCATTCTTGAAAATTAAAAATATGAAAACTGAAAAATTACAGTCATATTTTACGTAGAATTCTGAGTGAAAATGTCCTCTCAATTTTGTTCATAAAAATGCGTTCTATCTGAGTAAAACCTCACACCTCACACAATTTTTTACTCAGATAGAACGCATTTTTATGAAAAAGATTGAGAGGACATTTGTCATCAGAATTCTACGTAAAATATTCTACGTAAAATATGACGTAATTTTTCCGTTTTCAAATTTTGAATTTTCAAGAATGATGTCCGCCATCTTGGATTTCAGACTTTTATCACCTGGAATAACTTAAAATGTTACTAAAATATGAAATGACATAGGAAAAGTATAATTACAAAACAAATTACTTTTTTATAATGAAAACTTCCATTTCTTGAGAAATCCGGCCGCCATTATGAATCCGCCATCATTGAAAACTGAAAATTTTGTCAAATATATTCTGTAGTATTTTTTTTATCTTGATTGAGGAAAATGACTGTGGAGCAAGAAAAACTCACATTAACATTATTTTCTCCTTAATACCAGAGAAAAAATCATATTTCATGAGATTTTATGCAATATCCGCCATTTTGAAAAGATTAAAGTCAGTTGAGGTCGGCAAAAAAATTCTATCATCAACTCCAACTATTGCCTCTACCTCCCTCCACAATCCGGAGTAGGTTAGAGTACTTTTTGGACTAAAAAAAATTATAAAAAAAAAAAACAATCCCCAAATTTTCAGTACTTTTCTCCATAAAGTCAGCCATATTTTTTTCCTAGAGCATTTAATCACAATTCTGACCCCGGAAATCGAAAGATCACATCCGAAAACATTAGGATAAGTGGTTTTATTGAGTGAATTCATTAATTTCCTTCGAGATTGACGCTCCAAAAAGGACGAAGAATTGTGTCCGTTTGGGCGTTAATGGGTTAAACATTCCTTAAAATATCAAATAATGAATGGTTTACAAAATGAATTAGTGGACATAATTTTAACAATTGATGACCATTCCGGATTCTAGAAGTAATTTGGGAATTTTGTTCCTACTAAAAAATCGATTTCTTAAAAAAAACTCGTGAATTCGCATTAACAGTAACAAATAAATTTTTATTATGTAATTTTGTTATGTTTTAAATTTAATTTCATGCAATACGCAACACGACATCGATCTTTCGGGCGCACGGGACTTGGTCTGAAGTGATAAAACATGTGCAAACTCAAGCGATGGCGACACGATAGTGATATCGATCTAATGTCAGTCGAAGAGACATAGCGTGCTGGTTGTGCTGGGCAAAAGTATCGTGCGTTGCCTAGTTCAACAATCATGTTGGCTCAGGAGGACGTGTATCTGATGACTTCTGCTCTGCTTCTTGAGCTGGTGAAACTATGTAGTTTCTGCCTCTGAAAGCAGCTTGGGATCATTCTGTAGAATTCTTGAAATTTCTCTTGCCTCAATGCCTCAATGTACGCCTTAATGACATACTCTTCAAATGGGCTTGTTATTACAACTGATGAGCCAATGAAAGTCAATTTTTATTTTCACGACATATTATCCGTCATATCACTCTGGTGTGACTTTCGCTTAACCGTGTGTAGATACGAAAGGGGAGTTTATTGAAAGGAACTACAGTTAGATTGTATTACGTATAAAATAAAGTTCTATAATTTCTTTCAAAACAAGTTTTATAATCAATTGTAACGTATTTACCCTACATTTATAAAAACAAGGGGAGAGTCTGAAACAGTGGCCACGCAGGAACATTGGCTAATTTCGTGCTATATTTTTATTTATAATACGTGGAGGCTTCCACCCACTGCAGAGGAGTCCAAGTAACATCCTAAGGGCCGGTTGTATAAGTTCGTTCTGAACTAAGGTTCACTGAAACGGAAGTTCAACTTTAAACCTAGATCAAGCGACTTTGTGTTGTTCAAACTGATTTCAAGTCCGATTCAGTTGAACTTGCTTGATGTTGAAGTTGGTAATACATCCGCATGCGTAGTAGAATATACAATGATTTTACCGCGCTATTTAATGCAATAAAAGAACGCCAATAACCCTATTTAATATATTGCCGTTATTCGTCGAAAATGTTTTCGTGCTACTTTTTTGGTGTAAGATTATTAGGCAAGCATTTCAGTTAATATCTAAAACGAAAAGTTTCAAAAGAGCAGCTAATTTTAATAACGTGGAAGAAGCTTTACTAGTATCGCTAGTAAACAAATATAAAGAAAAAATAGAATGCCGCAAGACAGACATGATGACAAATGCTACTAATATGGAAACATGGAAGAAAATCGATAATGAGTTTAATAGTTCATCAGGAGTATCTTTTTGAGATGCTAAGATCTTAAAAAATAAGTAGGGGAAGCTCGGGCAGTACCGTTATATCGGCAAATACGATCAGTTAAATATTTAATGACATGCAAATACATAACTCTGGCAACAAGCATCTATGGAAAGCCAGTTGAGTCTACGTGATAATTGTGTACAAGCTTTCTTAAAAAGTAAGTAAATATTGGCTTTTTTTAACAAATCTGATATGTAACTGTCTGATTACTAAGTATAATGTACTTTAAGAACGTACCGAATCAACAGAGATATTCAAATAGGTCAAATTTTTTGCTTTTGTAGTAGGGTGTTTCTTACCCTAAAATCTAACCTAAAAATATTTCACGTTCATGCTAGGTTGCCATAATTATGCCTAATTATACTATAGTGATACATTTCGGGCAATACCGATCGGGCAAGAACGATCACGATCGGTATTGCCCGATTTATAGCTGCTGTGTAAATGAAATTGAATATATGCTAGAATTAATATTTTTCAGGATTTAACATGGTTTTCAATTATAAAAGAAAATCTAACAGAGGTAATTCTTGATTACCCAACACTTACTATAACTAATAATAATAATACACCCAACATATACAAATAATATAATATACAAATAACCAACTATATACATAATATAACCATATATATAAATAACATAACCAACAATATACAAATAATATTACCCAACAATTGTAACACAGCAAACGAATGGTAACAAACTAGACAATAGAAGATATATTCCTGCATGTACGACTTACAAATCGGAGTTACAACCCACTTTCTCCGGACAAGAAAAATCAAAAACCCTTAACCCCTCCCATGAAGAAGAAACTAGTAGTATTGTCAGATATTTCAGTAAAGCCCAAGACAGACAGAAGAAATATAGTTAAACGAAAACCACTAAAGTCCGAAATATTAACTTCTACACCAGTCAAAGAAGAGATAGAACAAAAAGAATTAAATAAGAAAGTACAAATGTGAAAAAGAGTTTGATGAAACCTACGACATCTACATCACTCCAAGCAAGAATCAGACAGAAAAGAAACCAAGGTTAGAAACTAAGAACGAAATTAAGAAAAACAACGACAGAATTTATTTATCCTTATACCTCCTACAATCGTTGAGAATCCAGAAGAGAATATACCATGCCTCTTTTGTGGAGACTTATACCTAAATTCACCAAATGACCACATGAGCACTGATACAGTTTAATATCTGTGAGAACTGGGCACACAAATTGTGCATCGACTACGAGAGTGGAGTTTTTATTTGCGAATATTGTAGAACAGAAATTTTGTTAAAAAGATAAGTTAATGATATTTAGTTGTATTTCAAATGAATACATTTTTAAATTCCTAATTTTTATGTCTTACTGATATAACTATGACAGAAATTTATATACAGTTTAATTTATAGACAGTTTTGATCGCTTTTACCCAATCCTGTGATCGGTTTTACCTAGGGGTATCGGGCAATACCGGTTTTTGTTACATCTTTAGTTTTTTGATTATACATATTTTTTACTTTAAATTATTAATGTGACACTTATATATATACTTAACTCTAAAGTGTATATTTGACGAATTTTAAAAAATTATAAAAAAACACTACTAAAAATGTCCACTCTGTAGTGGTTTAAACTTAACTTATCGGCGTTGCCCGAGCTCCCCTACGATGATATTAAAAAAGAACAAAAAAAGAGTTCGCAGAAGAAAAGTGCTCTCTCTTTGGTACAGGTGGAGGACTACCGGAAGTAATAAACATGATGGGAAAGGATAGAACTGTAGAGTGGTGAATATCATATCTTCTGGTGTAAGATCTTATCTTCTTGATTCCTACAAAGAGCTTGATTCCTACAATGTAAAAAATATATGTATATGTATATATCAAAATAAAATTTATTTATTGAAGGGTAGTAAAACTTACTGTACTGTATTATTTTTTATATCTTCAGATATTTCTTCTATTAATATTTGTACAGTTCCTTTAGATAGACGAAATCGTTCTAAAAAATTGGGCATCATTCCAAATTAGGAAATTATTAGGCCTATTTCTATGTATATTTTTTTGGTAACCTAGGATTCATTATTATATCAAATAATTCCATAAAATATTCGTCATCCGTTAAATTCTCCGGAAATTCCATATTTGTACTACAACGGGTTTGATGAAACTTAAGTACACGCTAAACCTTATATTCTAAAAATGACAATTCAGAGTAGAGGTTAGAAAACATCCCCTGAACGAAGTTTAAATAACCAACGTCAGCCGTTCAATTTGACTGACTCTTTGAACTACGTTTAACACTTGAACTATTGTTGTACAACGGTGAAATGCATTCTGAACCTGGTTTAACCCTGAACGTGGTTTAAACTAGAGTTGTATTAAACCGGCCCGGTTGTACAACCGGTGAGAATATCAACAGAGTAGTATCCTTGGGCTTAACTTTAACACCCACCGCACACGACAGAGAGTCGATCACCGACTATTTTGAAGGAAGACACGGCAGACCAATCCAACTTTTAGTCGGGCCGTATTTTTAGTCTGTCGTCTGCAGTGTCTCATTTTAAAACGTATACGTTGCATTCATACAGACAAAATTGTAGGTGACCGGATAGTCGGTCGTCTGCGGTGGGCCTAAATTGACTACAAAATAAAATACAATCAGCGATGAAAGTTATATATAGGGGAAAAAGTTCCTTCGTATCGAACTAATAGTGACGATTTATTTATTTATTTTAATTCAATCCAACGGAACAAGTCCAATTACAGGATGAATATAACAACAGTATATATAAGAAACACGTATGAAAATGCACAATAATATAATATAAACATATAACATGAGACATAGAAAAGATTAATAAATATATTATATTAATAAATACATACAATACATTAAAATAAAATGTGACAGACAACAAACTGACGCCAAACTGATTAATAAATAGGCGTGAACACTATTTTTTTAATTTCAGGAATAGAACAATTAAATATGTCTAATGAGCGTTCTGTACTATTATAATTAACAAGCATTTGGTGTAAAGGGGACGACTGCAAAGCATTGGTGCGGGGGAGTTGAAAGATGAAACAGATTATTATTTCTTGTATTTAGTCTGGGAACACGATAAGTAATGCGAGATATGAATTTGTGGACAATCAATCTCATTGTTGATAACTTTGTACAAAAAAATGATTGAATACATCACTCTCCTGCTAATAAGGCTGTTCATGTTAAATCTACTTAGAAAACAGGTCCTTGCGGGTAACCACGAGTTGGGTAGGTACCATCCAAATGAAACTAGCCGATTTAAAAAATCTGCGTTGAACTCTTTCCAGAGATGTTATAGGATGGAGACTCTTTCCAGTTATAGGATGGAGACCACACAACAGAAGCGTATTCAAGCTTAGATCGAATGAAGCTGATAAATAGCGTGGAATGTACAAATATCCTTAAAACCTCTACTGTTGCGTAAGACGAAACTTAAATTTTTATATGCGCTAGCTACACATTCATCTATATACTTTGAGAATGTAAGTTTATTGTCAAAGATAACTCCAAGATCCTTAATATACTCTGGCCTGCTCAATACATGCTCAAGCTTAAGTTATAGTTACAGCGAATGGTATGTGATTTACATGTAAACGACATAACATTGCATTTGGAGGCGTTTAGAGGTAGTCGATTTTGTACGCACCATGTATTGAGAATAGCCAAAGCATTGTTGAGGAGTCTCATACAGTCAAGGTCTGGAGTTTTATATTACAGTACAGTTTTAGATCATCAGCATAAAGTAGAAAATGAACATTAAAATCATTAGCAATATCGTTAATAAATAAAATAAAAAATAACGGCCCAAGAATAGAGCCTTGTGGCACACCAGATGATTGAATTCGTCAGATTTATAGCCACGATAGTGAACGAACTGTACTCGATTAGTCAGATATGATCTAATTAACTGCAAAGAGAGATGCTAAATCCGAAATATTCGAGTTTATATAATTAATATCCCGTGATCCAGTTTATCAAAAAAGCCTTGGAGAAATCAGTATAGATGACATCTACCTGACTTCTCTGATCCAAAGTCTCAGCAGTGTATTGGGTGAAGCACACAAGATTTGAAACTGTGGAACGGCCCTGTATAAAGCCATGCTGCTCTGAAATTAGCATATTTTTAGTAAGAAAGGATATATATTTATTTAAAATTATTTCGAATAATTTTGCAAGATTGCATAGAATAGCAATAGGACGGTAATGTTCTATGTCGTACTTATTTCATTTTTTGAATACAGGAGATATGCGTGACTGTTTCCATATGTCAGGAAAGGTATCACATTTAAGAATTAAATTAAATAAGGAACAAAGAGGCTTGCAAAAAATTGTGGCGCAGTCTCTAATGATAAATGCAGTGATGTTGTCAGGGCCGGTTGTTATATTTGCCTTGATTTTCCTAAGGGAGTATTTTACATCATTTTCAGTAATCATGGATATAGAAAGAGTATTTTTACCAGACATTAAGACTTCGGAGTTCGGTACAGAATCACTGGAATTGGTATAAGCATCAGAGAAATACTTGGCAAAAGCATTTACAATATCCTGCGGACTTTTAAGGTTAGATTTTTTATAATTCATATGCGATGGTATGCGCGTATAGCCTTTTCTAGAGTTGATAAAGTTCCTATTCCTATTTATACCTAATACATGTAAGTATTTCTTTATATAACAAATCTTTTGATTGTAGTAAATAGCTTTTGTTATTACACATTGTTTCGAAAAACCTGTGGTTGATGGTACAATGGTCAGATTAAAAGTAGGTACTGTGGCCACTACTTTATCGTATTAATAAGGGATGACTACTGTACTACCATTAGAAAGAGGACTATTTAGAATGGCTTTAGGAGGTAAATTAAATTATACTCTATTATTGTTATCTACCCTATTTTGTCAGTGTATATAGTGTTTGTTAACGTTTAGCAGTTAAACTAGTTTGCTGTATACGTTTTAGTCGTTTTTTTAAATAAATTTAATCTGAATTATTACAATTATTATTTTTGTGATACATTTTTAACATAATATATGTTTATTCTGACAAATATTACTCATTGCATTGTTTCCCAATGGTTACAGTACCATATCCTAATTGCCAGTGTACCACCACAGTAGGTACAGTGGCCCTTACTTTAAATTTTTGCAAGTCTTAGGATGAGAATATGTAGAGAAGCATGTCGAATTTGTCACCTAGTGCTATCAGGGTCTGAACAAAAGGTTAATTCCTAGCTTTTATTACAATTTTTATAAAAACGTGGCTACTGTTTCAGACTCTCCCCTACTGTAAAATATATCGTAGGCATACATACGCAATCCACATACGAACTTAACTCATTTCTTTTACTTGACTCCGTATACTTTCATTTATCATACTCATCTGTATTCGTTATTTACAAGCCTTTACCTGGCCTGGAGATGGCGTAGAGATTCGTCCCTCTCGTGCGCTCCATCCGGTGCTCCTTGACGTCTATCCGAGACCTGGCGTCGCTGAGGGACTCTAATTGGGACAGCCTGAACACGTAGATCTTACCCTCCTTGTTGGAGTGCCTCTGGAGCAACAGAATTCCGTGGGGCTCCACCACGTTCAGCTGTCGGACCTGAAGGCTCTTGTCGAATATCATGCGGTGCGAGTTGCCGTCTGTAAAAAAGGGCGTTTATGGATGGTTGGGTGTTAAAAATATGATCGTTAGTATTCTAAAAATCTCTCCCTGAAATCTCCAACAAAACCAGTCTGTTTTTGAAAATATATGTTAAATACAATACAAGATTTTTTCATCGCATTTCGAAATATTTTGAAGCAAAAGACGACAATATTTTGAATGGGATAAGAAATAAAAAAAAGTTACTCAAAAAGTCGACCTTTAAAAAATTACTACAAAAAAGAATGTCCAAGTCTATTGATAAGTAATGTTTATACTGTTTATACGCGTATGTTTAGACACTCAACATCCACATATCCGAACTCCAAATTTCCGAACTCACGATATTTCCGAACTTGTACTTCCACAACCGAACTTGTCGCTTATTGTTTGACGACAAAAACCGCGAAATTTGAAAGGAAAAAATGTAAACACAATAATGCGATTGAAAGTCATCAAACATTTCGATTGTCACAGAAATCACAAAAGGAAATCGCCCTCTCTCAGCAAGCACACCTGAGACAGGTTCTACAAGAGTTCCTCTTTTGTACAAACCAGTGGAAAACACTTATTTCAAATGGCGTAAGTACCGGTGCACTTTTTTTGTGTCAATACGTTCACTCAATTTTCGTCTTTTTCAACTTCCGACAAGTAAATTTTCTTTTTCCCAAGAATTTCTGCCACTGACGATTTACAAATATTGTACATCTTATATAGATCAACATTTTTAATACCATTTTTTGCGTGATTTATCAGATCCAGCTTTTGCTCCAAGGTCAGCCTCTTAGCAGGCTCTTTTCTCTGCAAATAAACAGTACAATAATGTTTGTTTTGTATTACGGTTTTCTTAAAAATACATATTTTCTCATCATTTTTCATTTCGGTTTTAAATTATTATAGGTTACGTCAACAAAATGTTCAATAAAACAAACCTTTACTTTGAATTACAAAATAATTACCTGCATCACTCTCTCCTTTGCACCTGACATTTTTTTTTTGTTTAAAAAAAACTTATTTTATTAACATGTACACATGTATGTATGTATTACATTTGCATAAAAACCTCGAAAAACGAAGAAGAGTTCTAGAATGAGCCAGAAAAACCTTTTGCATGCGCCAGCAGTTCGGTTATCCCGAGGTGACGAGAGTTCGAAATGTGAAGTTTGAGGAACGGAAAAGTTCGGATATGTGGATGTTGAGTGTACTTAGTTTATAATGTTTATACATAGATCTTGAATATTGGAAATATAGGACACAGCCACACATTTTTTTTGTTTGGGCCTGGGTATCTCAATAGTATATTCCAATGTACTTTTATGAGCCGATTACGAATCTGCAGTCAAAATTGGTTCGCTAATTCGTTCTAACCTCAAAAAAGTGAATTGTTTTTGGCATTTTTGATTATTTTTTTGAATTTATGTGGAATTAATGAATCAATCGGTCAAATTCTGACTACTGATTCGTATTCAGTATTAGTATTCGCGTTCAAAAATACATTAGGAATATACTATTGAGCTACCCAGGCCAAAAAAAAAAAAATCAATAAGGTATAAATGTCAAAATTCAGATTACAAAGAAATAAATTGCTCATTAAAATTAACATAACACTTTTTTATATTAGCACCATTTGCACTCTATTCAAGCTAGAGACTTGCGGTTTTTAATTTTCAGTAGCATATGGGATTGGTTTTAATGTCTCTAAGTCCCTCTCCCTGTGACTTAAACGGTTCGCCGCGCACACCCCAAAAACCAACCCCATGTCGAAATATGAATTCACAAGATTTTGAAGGCAATTCAGACACTTGAAGGCACAGAGATGTACTTAGAAGGGCGCTGTCGGGTAAAAACTCCATCACGGGTCACATTATCAATTCTAACCTTCATCTTCATCTCTTTAACCCATTTCCAGACACTGTAGGCCACCCCTTACATTTAGGCGGGGTTTTGCGCATTTGACCTCTGCTGGCTGATTCATTGATCTTAATTCTGCCAAATAAACTGTTGTGGGTTGCCACAACTCCCTTTTACCTTTTCACAACTCAGGCACCCCTCCAGACCAAACCTACGTCGACCCCCACCCACGTTTTGTCTCGAATACATGTCAGGGCATTACTTAACCCTTAATAACCTGTATTTTGATTTTTTTTTTTAAATGTTTTTGTTTTAAATATTTCAAACTTTAGGGTTCTCTAAAACCAACACCACTAATTTTTGGTAGAAAAATATACTGCATTGCAAAAAAATACTGTTACATATATGTAACGCTAGGAAGATATGTGAGCAAAAACAAAACAAATTGTGTACAAAGTGTGTTAAAAATGTATTCTTCACCTTGTCCATCAAAGGACGAATTTTCCATGCTTTATCTATTTCATCCGGTTTATTATTATCTGTCAAATGTAAAAACTGCATTTTTTGTTCAAATCGGTTTTTACGCATAGAGTTTCTTACCAACTGTTTTTTTTTCAGCACCGATAACATTGAATATAAGTTGAATGATCACTATTTACAAAATCAGGACATTTGGGATTTATGTATGTTGACAATGACGATTTACCGGTGTTTGTCATAGATGTAGCCGCTTACATATATGCGAAAAGCAGCTGAACTCCTAAAACGCACATATAAAAATATGGCCCACGTGACATGTTTAGCGCATGCATTACATCTTGACGATGATATGTTGAATAGACAATATGTATTTGGGTAAGTGTCTCTACCATATTTTAATTTTGTATTGCTTTCCTGAGTTCGGTCCTGATTCACCACGAGCTTATTGTACCCTGGTTCACACAACAGAGGTCAAATACGCAAAACACAGTGTCCTTCTTAGTCCATCCCGTAAGTGTCTGACTTGCCTTCAAAATCGTGTGAATTCATATTTCGACATGGAGTTGGCTTTTGGGGTGTAGACGGCGAACCGTTTAAGTCACAGGGGAGCTACTTAAGGCCATTAAAACTAATCCCATAGGCTACCGAAAATTAAAACAGCAGGTCTCTAACTTGAATAGGATGCAAATGGTGCTAATCTAAATACTGTTACGCTAATTTTAATGAGCAGTTTATTTCTTTGTAATTTGACCTCGTATTCCTTATCTGCAGTCAGCAGCATTGACCGATTCGTTCATTAATTCCACCTTAATTAAAAAGAATAGCAAAACATTCAAAAACAAGGCACTTTTTTCTGGTTAGAACGAATTAGCAAATCAATCTGTCAATTCTAACTGCGGATTCGTAATCAGCATCATCCCAAATACATGGGAATATACTATTGACATACCCAGGCCAAAACAAAAAAAATGTGTGGCTGTGTAGTTAATGGATCGTAAGTATCGCCCTCTCCTGCGGATAAATGGTAATAGGATAAGTTTCGGCTCGTCTAACAAAGTTAGCTCTTTTAATTAAAGAATAAAATTATTTTTGCTTTTGGAGTTGAGAGACGGATGTGTTTTTTTTTTAGTTAGGGAAAAAGTGTGTGAATAGTGAACCAATCAGAGAAAGTAAAACGATACACAAACTTTCTTGGGAGGCGACTTTTCCAAGATCAACTGAATGGAAGACGATTATTTTCCGTATTTTTAATCAAATGAGCTGATCTGAGTAAATGAAATGACCAAATCTTATTGCAAAGGCACAACTTTGGTCAATTGATACATTTCTTTTGCAATGATTATATTTCATATATTATACAGGGTGTTCTAAAAAAGACGCGGCAATATTTAAGGGAATGATTGCCCAGATCATTCTATAAAAAAAGTTCCTATAAACATAGGTCCGCAAAAGCTTCGTTACCGGTCTATTAGATGTTGAAATTTAATTTTAAAAACAGTATAAATTAGGTTTCTCCAAAACCGTTTGAGATGTTATAATGAAATTTTAGGCGCGTCAATAACTATGGGAGACGCATACTTTGCAATACAAAATGATTTTTTTTAGTCTTACCAGTGACGCGTATCGGCATGTCACTGGGTATTTTTAAAGGAAAAAATAGGACGCCGCTGGTTTTTCTAAAAATAAAAATTATTTTTCAGTTCATTGTTCAAATATGAAGATAAAAGCTTTCTTCAGATTTTATTGTACGACGCACCGTTTTTGAGTAAAAAAATAAAAACCATTCTAGTACGCGCCTAAATCAGATGCTGTTTTAATTTAGAAATTCAAATTATTGTTTGTTGTTTGTAGAAATACTAAGGGGGTGATTTTAGAATATTAAATTTATTAAGTCAGGGAGGCACTTTAATCAAATTTATCGACAAAAGAATGTACATCACTGACTAATTTTTACTGTTTCTAAAATTAAACTTGTTTTTTAAAATTAAACTTCAACATCCTGTAGATCGGTAACGAAGCGTTTGCGGACTTATGTTTATAGGAACTTTATTAAAGAATGTCCTGGGCAATCACCCGCTTAAATATTGCCGCGTCTTTTTTAAACACCCTGTATATAAAGAGGCACTTTCCAACATTCATTTCATGGAAGGCAAATATTTTATAACTTTCTATACTTTCATTCAAAATAAGTTTTATGCCTTTTGCGACTGGCCTCAGCAACGGAATTAGTTGGCAAGACTGACGGTTTGACGTATTATCGAAAAAATGCTTTTCTGCTTTGGTAAAATGGTGCGCAAATTTCTGTCGCTCCCGGGCTATTGTGTAGGAAGTAACAGGGATGACCATATCGCTGTTGAATTGCTTTCATGTCGCCTCGTGTGCAGACATGCTAAGTCGCTTCTGTGTAGATGGGTTACTCTGTGTTGCTGCATCTACTAACCTTCCACCACGTAGACTCCTTCCTCGGTGCCGATGACGAGCCTGTTGTCGACCCACGAGTCGGCGCAGACGATGGTCTGCGATGGGAATACCGGGTAGAAGCAGTTCGCCCTCCCACGGTGACCTCTGAAGACGGTGCCGGCGCCGCTACCGGCGGACGCCAGGCTCGTCGGCGCGTCGCCCCGCACGATCGCCTCCAGCTTCAGCGCCTGCCCGATGCGGACGAACTCGATCTGGCGGGAGTCCTCCTTGAGGCGCGAGTGCCTCGGCGTCTCGGCCAGCACGTCGGAGAAGGCCCGGCGGTTCAGCATAGTCTGCGAAGCGGAGGGTCGGTAAAACAACGATAGAATAGTAATGTACAGGTTAGGATAGTCAAACGACACAATTTCACAAAATCGCCAAAATTAGAGACATTAAGGCCCTGCACAATTAACGTAAACATAAAATTAACCAGAATCACAAAGATGGGGTATATGAAAATAATGCTCTTGTCTACAACTAATTCAAATAACATTAGCAATAAGAATGACCTTCAATCGTCATTAACCGTAAACATAAAGATGAAATTATTTTATCTTTACGTTTAAAATTACGTTTTGCTGGTCATACCAACCTTGTGTCTGCACTGTCGTGAAATGTGGGTTAAGGGGTTACCCTAAATACAGTAGGAATTAACACTAATTAATACTAAATTACTACATTATTAGTTAACAATTCGATGTCCACAATTTCTTATAATTCCAGTATCGTTTCTATTTTTTCACACAAAATGTTTAATTTAGTGATATTGGCTAAACTGAATCCTCTATGCGGGAGTTTTAAAATCACACGAGTTATACGCTGATTTGTTGTGGACAGAACGTAAAAATTACAGTTATGCTTATGGTTATGGTTGTGGTTAGCCCAATTGTGCAACAGGACTAACTCTTATTTATTTTTTCTTGAAGAAATGTAACACACAGTGAGAAATATGGCCTCCTTATTTTTGTGCACGAAATCGGAGTCTATGAACGAAGCACTCCATGACATTGGGTAGCATTTCCCAGGGGAATTATCATTCCTGACCTATTGCTGAATTTATTTAATTAAATCATCCTACGTTCTTTGACAGTGTAACAGGTGGGATCCAGGGGCACGCGGAATTACCCACGACCTCGGGATTTCCTCTAGCTACCTACTTTTCCAGATTAACCGAGCGGCCGTTTATCTACACACCTATGATATGTAGATTCTTGATTAATTCGTCCAAAGGAAGAGGTTAGCTTACCTGATAGCTTCAGCTAGTCGACGAGCTTCAGTTAGTCGACGAAAGGTACCCAGCCTCCTTAGTAGTTCGGCGCGAAATAAAACACAGCCATGCAAATAAGGGAGTATTTAATTTAACCAAAACAAACCGCAACAAATGCTGTGAACCAACCCTCGGTCACACGTATTATTTCCGACGATAACTAATTAATTCCTTGAAGACGCCTTGATCAATACAACAGAAGAAATATTCTTGAACACATACAATTATAGCAAACTTCAAGAATTAATCAGAGCCAACACGACAACGTAAGAATTCATTGAACTGTGTGATCAGGGTTTTACATATTTTCTGTATTTATCAACCTGACATCCCAGATATCATTTACATACATTTTCACTCAATAATTTCCTCTGTATCACTTATCTCGACTGCTGCCACCCTCCGCGAGTTTTAATACTAGGGCGCCTCTGGCCCAGGTCTCGCTGTTCACTTCGCCTAAACACTTTATGTTGTCAGATGTGGTATAGTATTCATTGAACTATTTTCCCGAATGGGGCAATTTAACAAAAATCCTCAAGCAAACCAATTCGTCACGGCTGAAACAACTTATTCCGTAAACGTTAACTTAAATATCTTAAAATTGACAGGATAAACGAAATTTACGAGCTACCCTCTCGGGACGCTTTCTCTAAATAAAGAATATATTCTAAAATTGAAACTAGATATAACTTTTTGTCTGACCATTTTGTCGTTTTGTCACAACAGAAACCCCCAAAGGAAAAGGTCAAGAGCCGTCAAGGTGAACGAGTAGGTTATTGAATACCACCGGCCCAAGGCAGAAATAAATCCTTGAAGGCTCCTGACTTATTCCTTCTGGGACATCTGTCGAAGACCATAGATGATTTAAAAAGAGCGAATTTAGTCAATATTATGCCGTTGGAAATGTTAGACTACGAGGTTGTGTACAAAAACAACAACGCCATCTTCTTGACATTATCTTTTAAAAGATAATATTTCTAAGTACCTACAAAATAATTTTCATTCACATGGCTCACATTTCTTCAAGAGAGATAAATAAAAGTTTCAGGACTCTCGTTCGAATTATGAAACATTAATTAAGGCCGATTAATCATAACACAGCCACACAAAAAAAATTGACTTCCGGGTCCAGAGGTCAGACCATGAGTATTATAAGTTTTTTGGGTCGCTGAATCCAAATCCCCGGTCCTTTTAACCCCAGCAGCTCAGGATTTTTCACAACCTCAAAAAATAGATATTCTGAACGATTAAACCATATAACCTTATGACCAAGCTTCCAATGCTAAATCCAGTTAACAAAATCCCATTAAATCAGATGATATTCCAACCTAATAAGCACATGAACCCAATCCCCCATAACCCTATAACCCCATAACCCCTTAACCAAGGGAAGAAATCGTAAGCAATCTGTATCACTGCAAAACATCACCTAGCTGAGGACTCCTTGAAAACCCAAGTACTCAAACTCTAAAACTCAGATAACTGTACAATCCCATAACCTTATTACCCTATGTTCGTAAAACCTCACAACCACGGGGTTATGGGGTTATAGGGTTATGAGGGATTAGGTTCATGAGCTTATTAGTTTGCAATATCATCTGGTTTAATGTTTATGGGATTTTTGGAAGCTTGAGTTATAAGGTTGTATGGTTTAATCGTTCAGAATAGTAAAAGCAACAATAGTAAAAACACCTAGATTATACCTAAAACAATACCCTGATCCTCCATTTCGAACAAACTTCACGCAATTTGAATCATTGAACAAAGCACAAAGCAGATTTAGTGAAAATTTCATGACAACCGAAATCTTTAGCTCGTAATGGCGCTTAGTTTGCCTAGTTTTCGACGCAGTCGTGTATTCTGAGACACACGTCGGTGGCACCGCTGTAAAGTTTGTTCCCTTCACTATTCACCCCGATTTAGGTGAAAATGTGTTTATATGATCCTTTACCCATGAGAATTAGCTGGTAAAGTTGTAATTATTAGGGGTTGGCGGCTCAAACGGAAATAGGGTCCAGTTCGCTTGAAAGAGCATCTAGCTCTATCGAAATTAAATGCACTATTTAGAGTTTTAGAAGCGGAAGTTAGTAGTTTAGTCATGTATTACTTCCGGTTTCACCGTAAATCTGGTAAATGTTCAATAACCAAAAATGCATGGGAAATGAATAAAAGCGCGAGTATAAGAGAGATAATTTTTCTGGCATGCAATACAGCTAATACCAAGTATGTATTATTTGGATTAGTTTGAAAATATAATAAAATATACGTTTTATTCATGTAAAGATTTAAAATACTAAATTTCTTTTGGTAATTCTTAAAAAAAACATTCTTATATTTAACACACGGAATGAATTATTAATAAAGTAATATCCTTTCATCTTTCTGTTCCTCATTTTGTTAGTTTCTACAGAAAATAAGTATTTAAAAATTATAATCGAGAAATTGGCGAATGCGCCTGTCATAAGCCAGTCATAAGTTATATTTTTTATGTTTGCATTTTTTTGCATATATTTAATAAGATACAGCTATTTTAAAATTTCTAATACGAAATGCTGGGATGAAATGTAAATTAAAATTGCCATAACTTTCACAGATCTCGAAATTTAGGAAAAACCCACGTATAAAAAGACTGTTATAATTATGAAAAACTATTTTGTAAAGCCGTTTGCAAATTAATCTGGTGAGCAGACGTTTTTTGATTTTTTTTGTACAATTATTAAAAATAACCCATTTTAAACGGAATTTTTCATTATTTTGGACGTTTACAAACATAATTTACGATTATAAAAAAAGTACAAAAACCACTCTATAAGATAATGTACAAACAAGAGTTTAGACCTTTTTGAAAATCGTCAATTTTGATGTTAGTACTACATCGAACTTTAGAAATCCAAATTTTTAATTCGAAATTATTACAGTTTTCCAACGGTGTTAAAAAACAAACTTAATTCTTAATTGTACAAAAATAGCTCAATAAGATGGTCCTACAAGATATAGCCATCCAAACTATAGTCAAGTTTGTCTGCCCTACCATATTTTTTTCACAGCTGCATTGAAAAATATGGCTTGCTGTTATATCTTTTACAAATTAGGTAAATATGTAGTATATTATAAATGATGCGTATTGGGTCGTAACTTTTTAAGAAATGGAAATGTAAAAATAAAAGACAGTGTTTGGAAAATAAACTCCAAATTAAGAGGCCTCTCTAGCGACGCCATAGAACAGGTATATTTCTGGTATGTCTCAGATGGTAGGAACATAACACTCTTTGCAGATTACCATTTCCTTTGGCTGTTTACGAATAAAATGTTGTGGTCTAAATAAAATAATCACCGTATACAAAATTGTTGTTTGTGTGTACGAAAATGTTCAAAATTCGATTTTTTTATTGGATTTTAAATAGGGTGTACAAATATCATTCTTAGTTGTACAAAAATGTACAAGATTTTTATAAACTCCCGTATGGGTTTTGTTTTTTTTTTTTCGAAAAATGGTACTCAATCTTGAGGAAGCAAGAAAAAAATAAAGACAAAGATAACCCTTCAGGTTAGGCAAACCATCTTTACCAAGCGAGACGTGACGCAAAACCATGACGCAGATCGCAATATTTTCCAGGGGAAATCCCATAATAAAGACATAGAATGTCAAAATAAACGTACAGAGCCAATAAAAGTAGTAATTACCTAATAAAACAGATAAATGAAACCAATCGATACATCTAGAGTTACTTACCATCCTGGCGTCCGTCATGTGTTCCGAGTAGAGGTCCTTGATGAGCATGTCGAGCGTCCTCTGGCGCTTCCTGGCGAACGTGGGCGTCTCGAAGGTGGCCTTCTCGCCGTTAATGAGCTTCACCAGGAGAAATTCCCTGAAGAGGTACGGATCGCTAAACGTCGGAGGACAGGGCAGGCCCGGCCCGAACAGCGGGACCGCCTCGTCGGAGAAGACGGACAGCCGGTATTGATTGTCGCCGTCGGTTGTCACCACGGCAAAGACGTCTTGGTAAGGTTGTGGCGTTAAGGAAATTTTCATATTCGTTTCGTAATTAGAGTGAATGGTGGAAATGACACTGGCTGAATGTGCCTTTGTTAAGAAAATGAGAAAAGTCTAAAATATTAATTTTTGCAAGTGGCTTAAGTTATAACTTCTTGAAAATAATTGATATTAAATCTAATATGTAGTGAATATGTGTGTTACCATTAGGGATCTTATCAACAGTCTTTGCGAGATTCTCACTCTAGCAGTAAGGCGATAAAGTTAGCTGATTTCTTTTTTATATGAACACAGGGTACAATTTCACGCTTTCCGGGATATACCATGTTAAATATATAATTTGTTTCTACAGAACTTATAAATGAACTACTGAAGCTTGACCAACTTCAATCAGGCTCAGCATAAGCAGCCACAGGCAGAATTAGACAGAATCAATTAGAAGCATAGCTAGAGGGTTGAAAATAGATTAATCGTCTTATGAAAGCGGTTGAAACATAGCTAGGAATTACAAGTTTACAACTTTTGTCGCTGAATAAGAAATCAAGAATTCAATGTAATTTTTGCCAACTATGGTGATCCGAAAAATGCTCCACCTATGACAGTGGTGAATTTTTATGCGACATGTTATATGAGGTGTAAATTAAGTAATGAGACTGGCAACGTAGTGCCCGATCTAGCAACACTGCGGAGACGGGACCTGGAAGGGTGGTAGGTTAACATGTAACGCACCTTACAATACAAGTTAGAGTCATTTGTTTGTTCTTTGTGACTGTTTTCGTAAACCAGTTTTTTTTCTAATACGTTTTAAAAATGAGTACCATTAATTTTGAGTAACGGTGTGAGGTTTCAGGTGAGGTCATCAGGTTTTGCTTGGACTTCGACACTGCGCAATGGATACTTTTGCAAAAACTTCAACACGCCTACGGAGACAATGTTTTTTCAAAATCCAGGGTTTTCGGTGGTTTAATGCATTATTAGAGGGAATAGAGTCGATTGAAGATGAACCACGCAGCGGAAGGCCTTCATCTTCAACAACCGAAAAGAAAATGTTGATAGAATACGGGATGTTGTGTGTTCAGATCGTCGGTTGACGACAAGAATGATTGGGGAATAGTTAAATTTGATTACACTACTGTTCATCAGATTTTGACTAAGGAATTGGGGATGAGAACTGTGCAAAAATGGTTCCAAAAAACATTTCACAGGAACAAAAAGGACATCAGGAGAGAGGTGTCTTGACATTTTGGAATCGATTGAAAATGATTCCCATTTTATGGAACGTATCATTACTGGTGATGAGACATGGGTGTTCGAGTACGATCCGGAAACCAAGCGCCAAAGCATAGAATGGCACACTTTAAGCTCTCTAAGACCCAAAAAAGCAAAGAATGAGCAAGTCGAAGATCAAATGCATGCTGATTTGCATTTTTGACAGCCAGGGAATTGTCCAAAAAAAAGTTTGTGCCTTCAGGCCAAACAGTAAATAAACACTTTTATAGAGAGGTTCTTGAAAAACTTCGAAAAAGGGTCATGCGTGTGAGACTAAACATCAAGAAAACTGGATGTTGCATCACGACAATGCGCCTTATCACATAGCCATTTCAGTAAACGAGTTTTTAGCGAGTGGAATCATTCCTGGGGCTCCTCAGCCTCCTTATTCGCCTTACTTGAGTCCTCGTGACATTTTTTCTCTTCCCGAGATTGAAAAAATCACCTCAAGGGATGTCATTTTGGGACCATAGAAAACATACAAACGGCTGTAACCGACCAGCTGAGGACTATTTCAGTATATCAGTTTCAGCACTGCTACGAGGAATGGAAGAACCGTCTCCAACGCTGTGTGACTTCCCAAGGAAGTTACTTTGAAGGTGACAATATTGAATTCTATTCGAATAAAAAAACTAAAAAATCAGTCTCATTAAGTACTTAATTTACACACCTCGTAGGCTGAATATATTTTCTGAAAGTTGATGTCCTGTATAATACTGTTTTCTATTGTAATAAAGCGTCCATTTATGATACAGACGTTCTATCTTACCAATAGTAAGTTTTACAAAAAAAAAAAAATTAACGAAACGCAGATATTGAACTATTTGCCCCAAATATGTAGGACTCTTATCTCAGGCATCGGGGCAAAAGCCCGTTTGTGCATAAAGTTACAGTAAGGTCGACACAGGACATAGGTTCTTCATAATACAACTTCTAACAACTGAAGTTGAAGATTGGCCTATGTATACAGTAGGAGTTACGGAACTATGTACATGGACAGATATTAAATGCTGTATTTTTCTGTCAAAATAAGCTGAATTTACCTATGTACAACTTTGGTTCTAGGTTTTATGTATGAACCCAGGGTTTACAAGAGGGGATCTGGGTTGTACTTAGGTACATCCACCTAATTTTAACAAAAAAAATTCAATATCTAATATTCGCATATGTACGTAATACCATAACTTCTACTATATGTATTATTCAGCTTGATTATTAAAAAACCATTAAAGTACTAGGTGCGGACTTTTGCCCGCATTTACCCTATATGTGCTAATAAGTATCTTCTTCCATCCTTTTAATTTTTGAACGAGTTGAATTAGGGAATTCGGACAAAATAAAAGTGGAACCTAGACTAAGCAAAGCTTTCTATAAGGTCAACTTTAAAAATTCACTGAGGGCACCACAAGGGTTATCAAATAAGAATTTTTAAATAGCAAGATGGATCATGTTGGACCTCATTTGAGACGTATTTTATTTAATATTTTGCCTAATAGTAAAACGAGATTGAAAATCCGTCTACCCGCTTTCAAGTTCTACGGTAAAAGCTAATTTATTGATACAATGAAAATATTTTTTAAAGTAACAAGTAAGTTGATTTAGTTACAGACTGATTTAGTAATTGTCTAAATATTGTTTAAACCTTGTTTATATTTTTGTTGTTGATTGTGTGTAAGATTTTAGATAACGTCATCATGGCACTGGATGAAACCAGCCTTGGCCAGCTTTATAGAAAAGAAGTGGTCTTGGTCAATCCCAAGGAAAATCCCCCAACTGTCCACTGCCGAAGTAGCTAATATAACGTACATATACAAATGCCTAGGTCAACAGTTCATAAAATATTACGAGTAAAAGAAAATAAATGACACCCCTACAAACTTCAGTTAATGCATGAACTTTCTGAAAATGACCCAGATCACCGGATTCACTATACACTCTTAAGAGAACTTTTAGTTTGCTTTACATTTTTACTCTGTTCTCTGAGCTATTTTGTACGAGTAGTAAAATATTAATGTATAATATTACATAAACGAACAGCTTTGTGACTAGGTATTATTATGATAAAATACTTTTGCTGATGAACACATTTTATTCAGTGAAACGCATACAACAACAAAAAATTGATAAACTCTTAAACATTTAAGAGAATCAATAAATCACTTTGTGTAACTTCACAGACGTTAGTGATAGCTAATAAGAGTAAAAATATCCTGCTTGTTAACTTGTGTTAAAAAAATTTTTCATTAAATCAACAAATTCGTTTTACACCATACATCGGAAATGATTAAACGGATATTCAATATATTTTTACCATAGCGTAAAGGATTTAAACAACTTTAAAATGGGGGTGCAACATGTTTTCAAAACTCAGTTTTGCTATTTTATGGTTATTTAAATTTAACGTATTTTATGGTTTAGGACATTAGAAAACAAATGGATTTTTAATAGCTAATAAGACAATCACGGACAAAGGGAAACTGTGATATTTGGAACATTTCTAGAGTTCAACTAGATTTTCTAGTTATACTTAATAGATTAATAGAAACAAATTTCAGGACTAGATTAGTTCAAACATTAAATCTTACCATATTTGTATTTGAACAACATGACACCGTAGTAGTAGGAATGAGGTTTAACTTATCTATTTTTCCGCAGCATGCAGTATTTTCGAGTATATTCTAAATTCTGGAATTCAGATACACATTTTATACAACAAATGAGTTCGTAAAGTTGATCTATTTTTGGGAAAGTTTGTTCTCTAACTATGACGCCATTGATAATACGATTTTCAAATGACAACCTAAATTTCTTTCAACGTGTGCAGAAAAATGACTATTTTCTGTGTACATGAGTTTAAAGAAATAGTATATTGAAGAATCTCATCGTATATATTAGTAAAGACTTACTACATACAGTATAAACATACATAAATTGAGTGTCACGTCTGTGTTAATGTATCTTTTGCGGTCATATTTAAGTAATCATTTGATTTATGTAGATTATCAGGCCATAATTATTGCCAAATCTGATCAATTTATGTCTGGGTAACTTGGTAACTGGTAACTTGGTAACTGGGCTCTTGTATATCTTGGTAAGTGGGATTCAGTCTTTGTCATATTTTTCTTATCTTGGATAAAAGTATGTTAAATGCAAAACTAGTTGCATGATTTCCTTTTATAGCACATGGAAATTATAGAAAGAGACTTCCTATCAAACATGTGACCTGGGATTTAAAATTAGAGGTGCCGGAATACCCGATTATTGATTTAACATGAAATCGAATCTTGGATCCGCCTTATTAAAAAAGTAGTTCGATAGAAATCGACAAAAATAATGTCATTTGAAGATTTACGGTTTTAAATGATTTGATTGACAATATTTGAGGAGATTTTCTAAGTACTAATAAGTAACTAAAAATATGTAACTAAAACTTTATTAAGATTTACTAAGTATTAAGTTACAGATAACGCTCGCACAAAAAGTTGAAGTTTATTAAAATTTCTTTTGATTGTCATGCTTTATATAATAACTATCAGATTTATATAATACAAGCGGGAAATCTTGAATAAATTAATGGAAATAGATTAGAAAATCTTTACGCTTATGAAATCGTTCCAAAATAATATGCATTTATGTATATTTTTTTAGATTTGGGAAATACGATACAAAATTAATATTGATTATTTTGTAAATTTATAGAGATTTGCAAATTTAAATCAAGGGATAAAAAATACGTTAGCGATTATAAGTATTTTTATTTCTCGTAAACATTAGACACTTTTATACGGTCTAAAAATAAGTAAAGAATTATGAGTAATTTTTATTTACCGTTTTAATTAATTACGAACTTCTGAAATAGAGATTTACTGCAAAAACCACTAGCCAAATTGAATTTTTGCTTAGAGACCCTTTGAACTTTAGATTTCTAAGCGACTGAACTAATTCATGTTCAGCTGACGTCTTGCGCTTAATCCATAGTTTTCCACAATTCAAGCTTCGAAAGCTTTCGATATATTCATAAGTCCTATAACGATGAAAAAATTTGCATAATCCATCCCTCAGCGTTTTAATAAAAGGGGTTGCCAGATATGGATCTTATTGATATGCTATATCGGTAAATATTGCTGCATCTAAGTGGTACGTCACACGGTATCTTCTCAGAAGGCAATTTATTTCATATTAGTGCTTTAATATGTACCAATACCGTTCGAATTTGAGAAAAATTGAAGAACGTAGGTAGAAAAAACAGCAATTCATATTTTCTTTTTCAGCTCCATTATTGACAATCTAATAATGACGACTTTATAAAAAAAGTCCTTATTTTCCTTAAGCAAACAAACGCCTGATTTATTTTTAATTTATTTAAGTGCGATTCAAAAGAGCAAATAACTGATGAGCGAAGGCATATTAAAAGGAGTTATTTTATTCATTAATCATTCATTCAATTACTATTAAAGGAATTGTAAGAAATAACAATTCGACCAATAACGGAAATATTATGACAAGGAATTTATTAATGCAATACTATAATACAAGTTTATTTAGGTGCATTAAAAAAGTCGAGACTATCGTTCATTGTTGTTCGTCGTCAGATATATCACACTGATAAACCTAATGAGATCGAAATCGGGATCTGTGATTTTTGTCGACGAATTTTTTATGAACGGGTGTTATTCTACCAATACGAGTCTGTAAAATCATATTTGGAACGTAGTCTGCTGACTATAACATGGTGTATTATACGTCAGCTGGTCGCTTGAACATGAAAAAAATTATACATTCAATGATTCCTCTCAACTGTATTTGTATGGAAGTCGGTGTTGGAAAAAATCAAAGGTCTATCAATGTTACTCAACTATATGAAGCTTTAGGACCTAATTTGAGCGCAGCACTTCTGGCATTTCGCGCATTAACAGGGTGCGATTCCAACCCGGCATTTTTTAGAAAAGGCAAAAAACGTCCTTTTCAATAATGACTAAATCTAAAGACTTCACCAACTGTTTCATACAAATGTCAAAGCCATCGAAAAATAGAGAAAACTTTTTTGGCAACATACAAGAGTTTGTTTGTCCTATGTATGGCTTTAATCGGTTGAGGCAAGAGTAGTGTTTATATTAATATGTCATATTATATGTAGTGTGTTATATTAATTATAATCATATTATATGTAGTGTGTTATATTAATAAGTTTCGGTCAAATTGACATTTGATCACATTGTTATTATTGCTATGCAGTAAATACATTTGTAATTTACATTTACATGTAAGTTAGATTTGTAACTTTACATTTGTATGTAATAAAAAAGGTAATTTACAATACAATTTTCCTGGTAGGTACCAATTGTAATACTTACTTTAATGTACTAAATGTAAACAAATTAACTAATCGTTTTTGTTTCATTCTTATTATACACCAAACTCTGCATACATACTATATTTCAGTTATCTAACAGTTGTACGATTTAATTTATTAATTATTTTCACGGTGCTCCAGTTCGGTATAGTATCTTCCGGACTGGTCCGGTTGTATTCACCATAATTCGGTTCCATATCACTGTGTAACGGACACAGTGATATGGAACCGAATACATTTTGAATTAAAGTAATTCTATTTGGGTCAATGTAACTATTATTTGCGTTCGAGGCTTAACAAACAATACAATACATGAGAGCCTAAACAATGACGGCCAATAGAAATGGAGAGAACTTTATCAAACATTTTCGTTAATACACAACAGAGGTTGTATATTATGTGGTCCAGTAAAATGACTTCCAGTAATTTAGAAACTCTCTATTTTTGGGGATTTGGAAACAAACTTATTTGAAGGTTTAATAGTTTAATGAATTCTACGGAATTCAACATAATTTTAGGGGAGGTCTACGTTTAGCTGTCAAAAGGTTTAGATTTAGCTATAACTGACAATAATTATTTTATACCTGGTGTTGTTTTGCAACACAAACATAGGAATATTAAACGGATAATATGATTTTCGCCATCTTCAGTGAAACATGACTAAAACGTTAGTAGTTATGAAATGTCTCATAGTTGTCATGGTTCACCGGCATACACAAAACTGGCCTAAAATCGTCAATATTGGTATTTATAAGGTTCAATCATGGTACATAATACAGAGACTGTGACTTTTTTCGAGTGGGTTTTAATCCTTCTCCTGAAGATGCCAACTTGGTTGGCGAAACGCGCGTCGAGAAAAGTGTAGTAGTTCGGTGTTTCGTGGAAAACGTCCAGTTTTTTTTTGTGAATTTTTTGTCAGAAGGTACCATTTAGAGGCAACAGAAACCTAGAGTAAATTTGACTTCATAATCCCACATCTTTAAACCCAATAACCTGATAGTCCAGGGGTCTGTAGGTATGAAACTAGAAAACCTCGTATCTCGGGGGTTTCTTGAGTAGACATCCTTAAATCCAATAACCCCATAGGCCTGAGGATCTGAAAGTCAGAATCCTCAAACTCAATAACCCTATAGTCTGAAGATCCATATATAAACAAAAGGTTCTCAAATCCAATTCCAGGCTCATTTTTTCAAATCTAATAACATCATAACCCTGGGCATCAGATCACTGTATTTGCCTATAACTATGTAGTTCTATGAATCTAATTCATCTGAATTTACTGCAGGTTTTATAACCCATTTCTGGGGATTTAATTCAAACATCGAAGACTTCATAACTCTTCAACTTTGTAACCTTACACTTAATAATTTTATATAGGGATTTGTAAGCCCAAAACATAGAAACCATTATTCCTGGTGAGTACTAGAAAATATCATTAAACCCTATGGTCACGTATAGAGGATTTATAGGCAAATGTTTTTACACTTTTATTTTAGAAATGAGTTGGAGTTTACTGGATTTGGAGATATTTGCATACAGATCTTCAGGCTATTGGGTTATTAGGTTCAAGGTTATTATGTTATGGGGTCAGTGACTCTCAGATCCACAGAATCGTTGGGCTTAAGGCTGTCTGTTTACGAACCTCTGAGATACACGGTTATAGGATTGTGGGGTCCACTCCTAAATGTTCATGTCGACCCCTAAATGATATCTTATGACAGTAAGTCTCTCTCTCTAAAGAATACTCTCTTTATATATCAAGATTCTCGATTCAACTTATAAACAACAAAATTGATGATTTTAGACCATTTTTTTGAGGTTGGTCACGCAACTATAACGTGACGGGTTTAAGTTGATTATGGATATCTGGATTCAGCGACACAAAAATAAATGAGTTTGGTGAATCAATCAGAAAAGCAGAAAAGCTGACTAGGTTAACGTTGTATATCGACGGCAGTGATTTGAACATTTCATTAATACTTAGGTATGTAATAATACACCAGAGAAAAAGGAAAAAGCAGGGCTAATATCTAACCAGTTATCTATCTAGTCGGTTAAATGTTAAAGTGAGGGTTCACACGCAGAACACATTCGTTTTTATTATTCTAAGCAAAATGAATAGGGAGCAGAAGCCTTAATTTTATTGTTTAAAGAGAAGTGAAACTCATTCTTAAATTCGCCTCTACAAGAATATATGATAAGGATTATTTATACTGATATTTCTTGGGTTGAGACACGCAAAGAAGATTAATCATGTTTCATTTTCTATATAGGTGCTAAGAATAAAAGCAGCTGGAAATACATTTATAAAAATAAAACATTCATGTGAAGTAAGTCATCTGAATTATGTCATGCCCATTACTGATTATAGAAATAGAAAATGATAAAATTAATAAAAATCCGGATACATAAATTACTGGTTGCTAGTTATGTTGAAACTAAATATATACCTCCTAATACACAGTCTGTCCCAAATTGGTTAGGAATGCATTGGTATCTCAGATATTTTTGGAGACAGAAAGATGGTTAAATAGGGAAAGTTTTATAGGATTTTATTACCCTCTTGAATTCTTTTTGTCAAATTATATTTGACAAAATCGTAATCGTTTTCGAAATTTCAAAAAAACTGAAAATATGCATTTTAGAGAATGTCCCATATCTTTGTAATTACAGGATAATATGGAAAAAAATATAGGCAATTCGAAGTAGGCAACAATTTGCAAATTACAAACAACAAATAATCAGTTACTAAAAATAATGCAACCTAGAAAAATGGTTGTACGCGACTTTCCTCCTCATCTAAACATGTTTGACACCTCTTTAAAATCAAATTTACTACTCTTCTCAAAGTGTTTCGCTTAATAGGTACTATAGGTCACGGGCGAGCAAAAAAAAACGTATTTTTGGTCTTAATCTTAAGTTTCTAACTTAACTAACATTATTTATTTTACAATTGTCATACGTCATACCCACTTGCCAAAAGTTTGACAAAATTTTTTTGCTTCGAGCTTCGACCTAACAGCTATTTCCATGTCTCTAGTTCATAGCCAGATTTGATGAAGTTTTTTTAATGGCTCATGATTTCTAACTTATCCTCCTAAAATTTATATATTTTCTGGAGAATCTAGTGCGTATACTTCATTTTTGTATGTCCCAAAGATAAAATTCCAAACGAACCGACTGAGATATGGCTGGACATAAAATTGTCCCAGCATTTCAAATATCATTATTAAAAATTTCCATTAAACATTAGATCTCTGGTGTGCTAATATGCGCTGAGCAACTATTATGCTGACACCAATTATGATTTGAATTTTTTTAACTTCTCGGGGTAGTTAGCACCATTCAACTAATCAGTTAAATTCCGTTTCAAAATGGTGCCAAATAGATGAGGAAGGACAGCACATACCTAGATCAGTTATTTATGTAGTTACTAATTGTCCCGACAGACGTTGTCCTGCGCTTTTAATGTCAAATTTAATGAATTTTATGACTATGGCGCTACTTATCGAATCTTTTAGCATAGCTATGAACCATTGTCTCGACAGTTCAAGTAAATACCATCTCAATCGGTCAAGTCGTTCAAAAGTTACACAATCACCGATCACCCGTATGTCACTGATTTGCAGTGGACATCAATTAAAAAATTAATTTTCTGTATAATTTTTTCCGTCAATTTTCCGATATTTAATAGTTATTCTGCTATTCGGGGCGGAGACGAATCCAAAAGATCAAATATCATAAAAATCGGTCCAGCCGTTCTTTAGTTATAAATGGTGTAGCTAACATGACTTTTGTTTTATATATTAAGATTAGCTGTCTCAGCGAACTTCGTACCGCCTAAAGCCGAATTCAGATTCACGCGTATCGCGTACGCGGAAGCCTCGCTTTGAGTTATGATTGGTTAAAATCATAACCATAAAATTCTAATATCTGATTTTAACCAATTGTAACTCTTAATTTTGACATTTGTGAAGTTCGATGCGCCATCTAGTTCGCAATAGATATAATGACGTCTTTCAAGTCAAAAGTTATTATTGAAGTTTCTTATATTCTCTAGGTATATTATTTAATAAATAGGATCACTGTAATTTTTACACATGGAATTCGGCTTCCTAAAGACATTTATTATATAATATACATATTGACCACCTACATAGTAAAAAATGCGACTGACAGCCGTCGTCCAAATGTAGATGGCGTTAAGTGATAATCGTCGTCAACGCAAGGTAGCGCTTCGAACAGACAGAAGTTAGTCACGTAGCAGATGATTCTCTTTGTAATACGAGATGAAGATAGTTATGAAAAATATTTCTGTGATGCTCGTTCATATCTCTATCATTTTCTTTTTTATAGCTTTAGACAATTCGGTTGGTCCATTCTTTTGCTATTAACTTTGCTGATACGAATTTCCATGAATCCAGTACACTTATTGGTGCATTTCAATCTGAAGGACAAAGTCGTCCAATCAGCGTTAAATACAAGAGCTTCTACATTGCACTGATCAACACAAAATCTAAGGAAAAGATCTCAAGATCTAAGGATTCAATCATAAATATCATAATTCAAAAAAATTATTTTCGTCTATTAATGCATAAACTATTGTACTTACCTTAGCCATTATGTAGTCATGTCATTGTACTCATTATATTAACAACAATAACTACTTTTATTTAAAATTTACATTATATTTTTAATTAATAAAAATTATTATACCAATCAAAATTTAACCACTTAGCACTCAATATTTTTGTAACTCATGCAGATACATAAATAAGAGGTTATGACTTGTTCAAAGCAGATAGATACCTAAAAAAATACCTAAATGTACCCATATTATTCAGGTGGGGTGTTACTGTGGGTTTTAGAGATTGTTTGAATGTAATGAAAAAAATATAGTTGTAAGGCAGATATATACATATATCTGTGGCTTTGATTAACACAACACGAGGAATTTCGGTGAACACTTGGGTCAAAATATAATCACTTTACCGCAGTCTCCATTCCTCATTACATATGTATTTGGTTCAAAACATTTTTACTTTGGAGCCAACACAGAACCTGACTTCTGTAGAATGGCCGAAGATAGCTCAAAACAACAAAGGAGTGCAAGTATACCGTTCGTAGGAACTGGTAATACTTGCCGTTGTTCATTTTAAAATACTTACTCACTGTAAACTTTAATAAATAGATATCTAATTTCATGCATTGGCAGATGGTAGCTCACCAAGCAAGACATAGAGTAGAGACATTGACTTCGACATAGAGTATGGACCAAAGACAAAAATGACTTACAATAGCTGCTCTTCTTGAACTAATAAAGGATATTCAGCAGCAGTGTCCCGCAATAAGTAAATAGATACAGTGTCCCTTAAAGAACATATCTAATGCACTTTTTCAGTTAAATAAATAAAGGATGTTATACCTAAAGTATAAATTAGGCATGTAAATAAGAAATACATATAACCTAACCTAACCTAATCCAACCAATCAAAACATGACAAAAACTAATGAATGAAACTTAAACCAAACAAAATATAAAAAACTTACTCTTAATCAAATGAACAGGATTATATTACTTACATGTTTATAACAAATAACCAAAGTAACTGATATACATAATTAATAGATATTATTTATTTTCTGCTATATTACAAATTAGTAGTTGAGTTTCTTATCTAGATTTCCGCGGAACACTGTCGTAGAACATTCCTTTTAGTCCCTTATTGTATTGTCAATCGTATGTATTAAACAGAAAAAACGGTACAGAATTATTTATTTCCACTTCGTATTTGTAACACAGAATAATCCATGTGCTTTTAAACACAAAACTTAAATTTCCTATAGCCGTTGACCTTGGCATCAAAAAATCAATATTTAAAGTTCAAAGTCCAACAATCCGCAAAAAAACTAAATCTCTCATAAAAAATATATGTGAAGTTGTAGTTTGTCTCTAAAATATCGAAGTATTTAATAGAAGTGAATGGTATCGCCATCTATCCACACTTGTGACACTAAAGCGATGAAGCTTGTTTCTGTCCATAAGAGTGGTTCATATGTATATTATATAATAAATGCTAAAGATAGACTAAAAATGAATCTTCTGTTTTTTTTTGTTTTTTCCGTGAATTTTCTGATATTTTAATAGTTATTCTGCTATTCGGGGCGCAGACGAATCCAACAGATCAAAGATCATAAAAAATCGGTCCAGCCGTTCTTGAGTTATAAATGGTGTAATTAACACGACTTTGTTTTATATATTAAGATTATTATATCATTCTCAGTATTTGATTATTTTTTTGTTTGTAATTTGCAAATTATTGCCTACTTCGAAAACATGTGTACCAGGTGTCTACTTTTATTTATTTATAAATCTATATAGTCCTCATTTTGTAAGATAATCGATTAAACTTTTTTACTGTTTTAAAGGGCATCAAAAACTGCCTCTTTTGACTCCAATAGCTTTTAATATTCAACCACATGGCCTTCTACGACACTTTTTATACCCCCGAAAATCAATATGATCATTTAACTATTATAAGATACATGCTACAAGTATAAGGTATACACAATAAACTATTTGTCAATATCTTTAGCTTTTTCCTTTTCTAAATGTAGGTGTTTAAGTGTCAAAGAGCAAGAAGACCTTGTATCCTGGCATGCCAAAAATGATGTATGCAAAAGATTTTTTTAATTTCCTTTTTCTTTTCGAAATATACTGTCGGAACAGCATTTGTTAGAGTTAGTTTTAAACTCTTGTAAAACATATTTCGATATAAAGTAAAAAGTGTACCAACCAGCCCCGGTCCCCCCCTAGACCATATTTTTGTTGGTCGTTATAACCATAGATAAATGGTTATAACGAGGTGTGAGACAAAATATATTATGTCCTTGTCTACATACGTTAACTACACTCAACATCCACATATCCGAACTCCAAATTTCCGAACTCACGATATTTCCGAACTTTTTCTCACGATATTTCCGAACTTGTACTTCCACATAACCGAACCTGTCACTGATTGGTTGACGACAAAAAACCGCGAAATTTGAAATGAGAAAAAATGTAAACACAATAATGCGATTGTTATCAAACATTTCGATTGTCACAGAATTCAGCAAAGAGGAAATCCCTCTCCCTCAGCAGCACACCTGAGACAAGAGTTCTTCTTTGTACAAACCAGTGAAAAACACTTCTTTCAAATGGCGTATCATAAGTACCGGTGCACTTTATTGTGTCAATCCGTCCACTCAATTTTCGTCCTTTTTTCAGTTTTTTCAAAGTAAATTTCTTTTTTCCAAGAATTTCTGCCACTGACGATTTACAAATATTGTACATCTTACATAGATCAACATTTTTAACACCGTTTTTTGCGTGATTTATCAAATCCAGCTTTTCCTCCAAGGTTAGCCTCTTAGCAGGCTCTTTTACTCTGCAAATAAACAGTACAATAATGCTTGTTTTGTATCACGGTTTTCTTAAAAATACATATTTTCTCATAATTTTTCATTTCAGTTTGAAATTATTATAGGTTACGTCAACAAAATGTTCAATAAAACAAACCTTTACTTTGAATTACAAAATAAATACCTGCATCATTCTCTCCTTTGCACCTGACATTTTTTTGTTTAGGAAAAACGTTCTTTTATTAACATGTACACATGTATGTATGTATTACATTTGCATAAAAACCTCGAAAAACAAAGAAAAGTACTAGAATGAGCCAGAAAAACCCTTTGCGCATGCACCAGCAGTTCGGTAATCCCGAGGTGACGAGAGTTCGGAAATGTGGATGTTGAGTGTATATTAATTTAGGCAAAGGCAACACATCAAGCTTATACTTTTATATCACTTGAGGTGTCTCTTTGTATCATTAGTAAACTGCCGTCCAGCGTGTGAATAGGAGATTATACGAATTTACTGACGTCAAAATTCCATTAAGTCGGATTCGATTATTGTTAGCGACGCTGTATCACTTTGATCAACCCCTTGAAAGGGTCTGAGCCGTATCATATAGCGTGTTATTTATATCGCTGTTTTATTACTGATAGAATATATTTCTCGGAAGAAGATTAAAGGGGTGTTTGTAACATAAAAAAAAACCTGTATTATATATATATGTACATACATACAGCGTGGTAAATAAGACTCGCATAATGCCTGTAACTTTTTAATAACATTCTATATGAAACAATGTTCTGAATAAAAGTTTTTCATCAGTTTATCTGCCATGTTTATGTCAACATGAGACCAACTTTATTTTTTAAATGACAACCCGAGGTTTTCTTTCAACATCTGAAAGAGCAGTCTTTTCTCTTTACCGTACAATAAAAATTTGATATGGTTACATAAAAGAAATTTTCGAAAAATTTGAAATTCAGTAAGGCATTTTTTATAAACCAGAAAAAAACCTAATAATTGAGCATTATAGTTCATTCAAAACGCAAGGTGAAACGTTGCAATTTACGTTACAAATAGACACTACTTCTAATTTACATTTCTTGGGTCGCTGATTACGACAATTGGGGTCCCGCAACCCTAAAATGTTAAGAACACCCCTAAAAATGCAAAAAACACCCCTTTTTGGGTTTTTTTTAGCAAAGTTTCTCGCAATAATCTTATAATAAATGTTAAATAACCTTATTAAATACTGTTTTGTTGCTAAGAATTCATACTTTTAATCAAATAGAATTAAATTGAGCCAAAATTTATTTGTGAAGGTTAATTACAAAGGGGTGAAAACCACCCTCTCAGCAGAAAAAAAGAGGCAAGGATTTTTCAAATCATAAATTCGATACTTTTTCAATCCACAAGGGTAGTTTTACCCTTCAAAAGGGTGAAAATATTTCAGATTTTTTTTTAATACTAATTCATTGATCAATAAAACAAAATGCAAAAATGATATATCTAAACGAATTTTTTCAAGTGCATTTAAATTTTGGGGTGCTAGGGGGTAGTTTAGGGGTAGTTATAATATAATCAGGGGTGAAAATAGTAGTTTTTTATCAAGTATTTTCCTCTTTTTTATCTGCTGAGAGGGTCGTTTTCACCCTTTGTAATTAACCCTCACGAATAAATTTTGGCTCAATTTAATTCTATTTGACTAAAAGTATAAATTCTTAGCAACAAAACAGTATTTAATAAGGTTATTTAACATTTATAATAAGATTATTGCGAGAAACTTGCTAAAAACCCCCTGGAAGGGGTGTTTTTTGTATTTTTAAGGGTGTTCTTAACATTTTAGGGTTGCGGGATCCCAATTTTCGTAATCAGTGACCCAAGAAATGTATATTGGTAGTAGTCTCTATTTGTGGCGTAAATTGCAACGTTTCACCTCGCGTTTAGAATGAACTATAATGCCTCAATTATTTGTTTTTTTTCTGGTTTATAAAAATGCCTTACTGAATTTCAAATTTATCGCACTTCCCAATGAAATAACATTAAATTCTAAGACAAATAAAAAAAAGTTCATGAAATTACGATTAATACAGCCGCGAAGGTCGAATTGTTTCCATTTTCCATCACTCTGCGTCGCGGGAATGCAGGGTAGTCTTATGGAGTTTTACACGCTGGTACGCAAACATTCCGAAGCCTGGTCATAACAGACGTTTTTCATTTTCTGTATTTGTGTTCAATGGTTTCTAATTAATGATGGTTAATTTAATGATGGTTAATGATGGTTAACAATGGTTAATTTTCTTGCGTTTTTACGATGTATGAGTGGATCGCTTGAATGAGAAGTAAAAGAATTGAAGTACGGAGATATTCAGAGATCCTAAGACCAAGTTTGTGTACTGTTTAATGAATTGTACTCCAACAGATCTCCAATAAACCAGTCAACAGTAAGCCAACTGGTAAAGGAATTTTAAGTAACTGGTAGCGTTAACGATTCCTCTAAATCAGGTATATCTAGAACTGCAACCGGAGAAGATAAAACGTTGGATATCTTGTCCTCAGTGCGCGAAAATCCAATCAAATCTTTCAGGGTCTTAGCGACTACTTTTTAAGTTTCTCACGACAGTTAAAAATGTATTTAAGCGAGAAAAGTTACATCCGTACAAACTACAACTCGTTCACGTGATAAACGAAGATGACTTCGAGAGAAGCGCTGAATTTTGTGAAGGCATGTTGAAAATATGCAATAACAATAACTTCTAAAGAAATATCATTTTTTTCAGATGAAGCTACATTCAATTTAAAAGGTGTTGTTAATCGACATACAGCCGTTACTGGTCAAGTCAGAACCCTCATTGGTTCGAAGAAGAGCATATCCAAAATCCCCAACAAGTCTATGGGCAGGCGTTGTTGTAGGATGTATTGTTGGACCTTTCTTCGTAGACAAATTTAAATTCTGAAAAATCTTTAGATCTGCTAAGAAATAACATTATTCCATCTTGCAGACTATTGTTTCCGGGTGAAAATAATGGTATTAATCAACAACTATGATTCCAACAGGATGGGACACCACCACATTTTGCGGAAAGTATCAGAGAGTATTTAAATGCACAATTTCCAGGACGCTGGATAGGCAGAAGAGATGCATTGAATGGCCAGCTCGCGCTCCCCGGATCTAAATCACTTAGATTTTTTTCTGTGGAGGTAACTTTTAACACTTCATTCTCTGGTGTTAATGAATATAATAAACTAATGTTTTGTTGTTTAATTTTTAAAAAATAAATAATTAAATACACATTCTTTTACAAAAAATTAACTTCAAACGTAATTTTTTTTTGCAAATATTTATGTGACCAGATCAAATTCTTAGTGTACAGTATAGAGAAGAAGCTTATATCTCAGATATTGAGAGAAAATGTAGGGGTTATCATTTAAATAAATAAAGTTGGTTTCCATAACAACCTAACTCGAAAAGACAAAATTATTTCATGTTGACAGAAACGTAGCGAATGAAGTGTTATTTATTATTATATACAAAACTAAATTTCCGTGACCGCCCGCAAAAATTTTATTATTCACTTTTTTAAATAATGAAATTTGACTTGATGCATGATTTTCCGGATTTTTGGGTTATATGAACATCATAATCATAGTCATAACATAATATAAAACAAAGTCACTTCTCGCTGTCTGTCCCTAGAGGAAGGGAGGAAGAGGAAGGTTTATATGTATAATACATGCATAATATAGTAGATAAACACTGATAATTTTAGAGGTTTCTTGCAACATTGCAAACGCTGGCTGAACCCGACGAGATAAATCAAAATAATGTACTACAGTATGGTACATTTTACAAAGGTCTACAAAAATGTCCGCGATGGTATATGTCTATCTCTTGGGGATAACCCACAATAATCACTTTTTATCCTTTACTTTTTACGAGAAATATTGGCTTATTTACGAAGCGAAGCAATACAGCATTAATCCTTATCCAATTAGGTACCTTAAATACATTGTGCATTTAATATAGATCAATATGGCCCTTTACAGCATGTAATTTAAATGAATATTTTCGAAGATATTACAGATTTAAAATGCAGGGACATAGCGGTTGCGACGGTACCGGCCAGGGGGCCGGCGGCGCGTGCCTATAAATAGCGCGACGAAGGCCTGCGTTTTTTTTAAGGGGTTTAAGTGTTTAACACCACTCTATGATTTTGAAAATATCGATTTTTTTTTTGGTTTAAATTGTACTTTTAGGGTCATAAAAATGATATACAATTGGTCCCATAGTGAAAAAAATTTTTTTAACAGGTTTTCCTTTCAATTTTGCCACACTCACTCAATTTTTCCACACTCTGAGCGCGTCATTTTCGAAATTTCGCGCTCTCGGATTTTTTTCTGAGCGCTCTCATGCAGCAAAAAAAGGCCCGATTGTCTTTAAAATCATCCAGAAAGGAACAAGAGGAGGCGAACATCAATATAGATGGTCAAATGTATGGAGCACGTATCACAGATTAAAGTTAAGAGATTTTGAGAATTTAAGTGCTCATAAAACTTTAAACGCGTTTTTCTCGAAACCACTTTTTTCGAACTGGCCGGAAAAATTATTCGGACACCGTTCAATGGATCGATCTGAAATTTTAACTGTAGCTTCCCAATTACATTTTCCGTAGAAGTACGTAGCCGTTTTTTGATTCGATGAAAATTAATTTTTTTATAAACAATTTACTGCCGATTTTTTGGCCGAAAATCGAGTTTTTTTCATAAGTGCGCCATTTCCACAAAAATCGATTTAAAAACAAACCCCTACGTACTTCTCTAGCCAATAGTATGTAGATTAAGACAATTTTTCGTTTTTTGTTCTAGGTCTTCTGTTTTCTGAGAAATTTGTCCGGCCGTGAAGGACCTTAAAAAAAGGCGCTGTCGAAGATTTGCTGTATCTCCGCCATTTTGTATTAAAATAACAATAAAAAATTTTGTTTATACTTCAATACATGTTTAATAAGCCCTCTAAAAAGAAATACTCTTCCTTTTCTCATTATACCAAAATAAATTCTTAAAGTTAGGCCTTTTTTTTCGGTCGCTAGAGTGGTGTTACCCCTTAATAGATAGAGTGATTCAAGAGGAAGGTTTATATGTATAATACATGCATAATATAGTAGAGAAACAATGATAATTTTAGAGGTTTCTAATGTGATGTCGTAAACCGTGCGAAGCCGGGGCGGGTCGCTAGTTTTAAATAATATATACTCGTATTCTTAAATTTGTTAACGATTAAGAAAAGTAAAAATTTGATTCAGAAATATTTATACTGAGTCCTCAGTACATGGTTGTTTTCACTCGTATATTGATTTAACGATCCCTTCAATGTATTGATGGCGATGTCGTTTCTATCGTATCTCGTTTCTGCAATGTGCCGTTAAGCCGATGTAAACTCATGTTTATGTACAATACAATTCGTAACGGATCCGGCAGCCTGGTAATAAGTACTTATTACAAACCGTGAAAAATACGGTATATAACTGTCACAATATATATTATATTTCCTAATTTGAATTGATATTTTTTACGTTTCAAAAGAGATATAATAAATGACAAATAAGGAACATCATAACAATAAATTCTTGAAAATTCCGTATCAAACATTCTTCTTAGATAATTATCAACCACATTTTTAGGTAACAAAACAAGAACAACTGAAAATCAGTGGCGGCCGATGGAATTTGACACGCTCGTATTCCCATAAGGAGACGTGTGGCCTACACCATTTTTTAGGAGGTGGGTACTAGACCTGGGTAGAAGGCTATAATGGCAAAAAAAATAGAGGAACTTGTGATTTTTTCCCCAAAAATGGCTGCCTACTGGAAGATCTTGGAAATGGCTTGCAAAATATTTGCGAAATATTTTTTTTTCATAATCAACGAGTAAATACATAAAGTAAGTAAAGTCTTTTTATATTTGCGATTTTTGCAAAATTCTTATTTTGCTTAAGGATACAACTATTGTTAAAACTCACAGACAAAATATTGGGATGAAATAAAAAATTCAAATTACCATAATTTTTACAGATCTCAAAATGTAAAGAAAATCACAAGTATAAAAAGACTTTGTATATACTCGTGATTATGGCAGGCAGCCATTTTAGAAAAAAAATCGCAAGTTGTCCCTGAAGATTTTTGGCCATTATGGCCTTATGTCTAGTAACCACATCCTAAATTATGGCGTGGGTCCTATGCCTCCTTCCGAAAATACGAGCGTGTCATACTTCACCGGCCGTCACTGCTAAAAGTCAATTTAAATAGGTGTATTTCCTTGTCTTTTTTTTTTTCTTTTTTCTAATTTTTCAGAAAGTTTAGCTATCAAAGGTAACGTCATAAATTTATCTCGAGAAAACTACTTTGTACTATACAGACTGTTGCAACAATATGAGACAACTTTGCTTTGCAATAACTTTTCATCGAAGTTGTAGGTATGTGTAAGAAAACTTTATTTTACGATCAACAAGACAAAAAAGTAATTATCTGAAAACCTGTTCGAAGTACCCTGCATTGGCGACCAAAACATGTAAGTGATCCTCAAAATGGCCGTACACAGAATGTGATGTGTTGGTAGGAATCCAGTTGTTGACATACAAGGTATGGCTATTAAATAACCGAACTGATGCTACTACCAGCGCGCTGCGAGCGTGTCGCGGCAAGTTTGAACAGAACTGTGTCTGGTGATACTTTCCCCACCATGAGCTCGCTGGACAAGCCAGTGGGGCACTCAGTTTGACTGTAACAGTCGTTTGAATTAGTCTACGCATTAGTGATGCGTCGAAAAAATGTTGTTTTTAGATGGAGCAACGGGTTAATCTCATGTTTCTTGTTAAACTGGTGAAAACTTTTACAAAAGTTATGCAATGTTAAAAGAAGTGAATGGGAACGAATGTTTATCCCGCACTCAAATTTTTGAATGGTTTAAATGGTTTAAAGGGGACGTGAAACGACCGAAGATGATCCGCGCCCCGGACGGCCTTCAACGTTAAAAACGGACGAAAACATTGAAAAAAATAAACCAGTCCGCGAAGATCATCGTCTAAGCATCCGAAGGCTTGCTGAAATAACAGAAATCGACTAAGAATATGTTCGCCACATTTTATACGAATCGTTCAACATGCGCAAAGTTTGCGCCAAAATGGTGCCAAAATTCCTCACTCCCGAGCAAAAGGAATCAAGAATGAACATTTGCGGTGACATTCTATACAACATTGACACTGATCCAGGTTTGTTAGATACTGTGACACCCAAGGGCGTAGCCAGTATTTATCTTGGGGGGGGGCGATCGCTGCAGATAAAACAGAAAATCCAAAAAAAAAGGTCAGTAGAGGCAACGGCGACCGAAAGCCCCCGAGTATTTTGGTTTTTACTTGACCCTTTGGGGGGGGGGGGGGCTATCGCTGCAGATTAAACAAAAACGCCAAAAAAAAGGTCACTACAGGCAACGGCAACCGCATTCCCCCGAGTATTTTGGTTTTTACTTGACCCTTTAGGCAGGGGGGCGATCGCCCCCATTGCCCCCCCCCCCCCCCGGCTACGCCCTTGGTGACACCGAATGGGACAAGATTCGAAAGTCTGGAAGCGGTTAAAGCAAAAGCGACGGAGGTTGTGAACCAGCTGAGAGAAGCGGACGAAAAGCACTGCTTTCAACAATGGAAAAATCGTATGGAGCGGTGTAGAGATCGCCAAGGGGAGTACATTGAAGGCAAAAAAGTTGCTACTATAATTGGTAACGAATAAAAAGTGCTATGAAAGCAGTTCTTTTTATTTAATAGATACACCTCGTATCTGCCTTTTTATGCTCGAAAAACACGTTCCCACTCAGAACCTTTCCATTTCAAGTGGTTGCAAATTTGCACACGACGATTTGATCGTTGTTAAATGGAGTAAAAGTAATGAAATATTAATAAACGTGAAATGGTTTTAGATGTAAATTAACAGAAATGGTGATATATTTTTTTTAAATACTTCTTTCTGAAAAAATACTTCTGTAAACATTTCGGACACAGCACACGCGTACGCGAAGTTGTCTCGCGCGCGTCAAAGAAGCAACGACCTGTTTCCTTCTTGTAACACAGATTTTTGGTACAACTTTTTTTTTTGGTAAAAAATATCAACTTTACAATTTTCACTTGGCACCATTAAATTCCATCTGATTGCAAATATGCATACAGACGAATTTTAAGTGCGCGTTTTTCTGCGGTATAAAAGCAACTGCACCGTCAAGACTCGCTGCTCGTAACTAAACGTCCTAAACATGTTTGTCGTGGTGACGATAAAGGAATATACGCATACGAGTATGTTCTGAAATGCTCTGAGGTTGAAACAAATTTGCAACCAGGTGGCATTTGAAGGTTAAGTTGTTCAAGGCTCCTGGGTGCATCTTTATAAACATTGTCTTTCAACATTCATTATAAAAAAATCACATATATTGGGGTCTGAAGAATACGGTATTAAAAAAAAATCAGTTTCATGACACCCAAGGACCACCACATGCTCAGCAAAATAGGGTTGAAGGGTGCCCAACGTAGCGAGTGTCTCATGGGGTGGTGTCTCTTCTTATTCAAACCAGACTTTAAGTCTCTATTTGGTGCCTTCGCTGTGCTTCCAGTAGAAGAAGAAATGCAACGTCGTGTCGTATGCTTCAGCAGTAACAGTACCAGTGAAAAATAAAACTAGGGCCCTATAATCCCGGAATCGGAAATTCCGCACATGTTACATTTTGGAGGTGCTTAATCGCAGTAAACTCTTTATGACAAATGGGAACAATTTCAAATGGGGTACACAAAAACCTGAATTCACTGCGATTAAGTCTTTGTATATCCAAAAAATATCATGTTGGTGAGCTATCACCGGTTCAGTAATTACAGGGCCATACTTTTTCACTGCTGAAAGTTACTGGTGCAATTTGTTTTTCTACCGGAAGCACAGAGAAGATATCCTAGAGAGGCCTATTAGTTTCAAAAAGACGGGGCGCAGTTATCCCATCAGAAAGGCGCTGGAAAATCCTTCAACCCTGTTTTGCTGAGCATGTGACGGGCCCTTTTTTTGTCCTGTCAGCGGTACAATCTTACCTAAATAGCTATGGTGAAAAATAATAGCAAAGTTGTTTGATTATTTTGCCCAACCTTGTATTTACTGTCTGACATTTATATATTATAAAATGTGGTACATGACAGATGACACCTTAAAACGTGATATATTTTTTTAAATCTCATTATCCTAATATTCACTGCTATTAATAACTGACTGATGGAACTAAATGACGGAGTGACTAGTTCCCAAACCACATTCATCGATCTTAAATTATTAGTTACCTCGTTATCTATTTTTTTGCTTACAAAGCTGGACGATCTTTCGAGCAGGACCGGTCTCACGTATGTATTATGTCCTAGATATAAATACAATATATGCATGTATAGTCCTTCTATTTTTAATTGAAAATAATAAATACGCCTGGGGAACAAAAAAAAAGCGGTGCAACTTTATGATTCCATGGGCGTGCATATATCTTTTATAAAATCGAAAATTGTGAAATAATTTTTTTTGATTCAAATCAATATAGGAGATTAAAATTAGCCTGCATACAAAAATCTTAATATTTGTAATATAATTCAAATTTAAATGCATTTAAATGCATTTAAAAACATATTTACATAATGCAAAAACATATTTAAATAATGCCCATTTAGCCAGACAATCTCAAAAAATTGTCTGTTTTAATAAACCAAGCTGAAATACACGTCACTGGCGTCTTAAACAAGTCAGAATTACTAAAGTCGTAAATCATTTTAACGACGTCGTAAGAATTTTATGGCACAGTGGACCGAATAAGTAATTAAGGAGTATTAAATACAAAGCAATCCAATAGTATACTGGATCGGCATTCGCTCGCGGATCGCGGCATCGCGTTGCCGGCTCTTCAAAATTTTCTTAAGTATAGTAATATACATAAAGTTGTTTGAATTTATAATTATTTTTTCCAGCAATTTTAAACGCTTTATTTTAATGCTAACTAATAAATTTATATCTATGTATTTGTTTTTAAATATTTCCAAACTACCTTTCTAAGAACGTCACGAACTAACAGTTTACTGAAGTATGAAGTATACTTGTATAGCGAGCTTAGCAATTTTAGAAAATATATCTGACAACCTTGCTTTTTTCTACCTATTTTCAATTTAGAATGGAAATACAGTACCTTTGCTGTTTTATATATTTGTCATAGTGGCGGTCTTAGGGCTTTGGCAAGGCGACGGTGATTGTCGTGGATTAGAATTCTAACCTAAGACCGACTGGGGAGGGCAAACACTTCTTTGTGGGTAGTTATCATAAGCGCACGTTTGAAATATTATGATACTGCAAAGGCTAAAAGAACGAACTTTTCGTTGTAATTACTAATTTTTCAAAAAAGAAACACACGAATACTGATCATGAGAGGCGGGTGTATCTGGCATTCCCCTTAGGACCGCCACTGATTTGTGTACATAACTAATATATGACTAGAATATAACTATATACTTATATAACAAATCTATCGGTTTCAAATTTTGTACACTACTAATTTTCGATGACTGTGTACTGTTTTAAAATCAAAATAGTATGATTTTATTTGTCAGATAAGCTCTAATGTATTACATTTTATCTTTATAAATCACTGGCTCTCATTAATAGTTGCAGCTTCAGCAGGTTTGAATTGTAAAATAACAGATTTTATTTGCTGGAAATAACTCGTCAATACATAACCACAGCCGTGCATTTTTAATGCACGTAACATTGTGCGACTTGGTAAGGGCATCTTTGGAACGTAGGGGAAGGTGGGGGGAACATCGCGCAGAGGGTAAAATCGCGCATCGGTGTTGCAAAGAACTTGTAAATATTAACCACATTTGAGCAGTGTTGTCGTCTAGCGGACCAAGCTCAAACTGCGGAAAATACATCTATAAACCCATTCTTTCTGAGGTCGACTTGTCATGTCGATGTAGGTAAACGGTACCATTTTCTTATTAATTTGTTTAGTGCTAAGAAGTGAAGCTACATTTACTGAAATTATATTAAACTCATTAAATTTACATATATACATATATATATACCTCTTCTAAACCCAATGAAATCTGTTGCCAAAGATTTGGCACCAGGAGACGAATTTCGAGCACTATTTGTTGAAGCTGAAGTCGAAGTGGATTGTGATTCCTGTAACGCCAGAAGTTGGCAATTCCCAAGCTGTTCCAGGTTTACAAAACAAGGTAGTAGATAATGCAGCTACAACTCCCTTTTATGTGCCGATTTCTGAAATAGCACTTATTCCAAAACGTCGGTCGTGTACCCAACGGTAATAATAGAACTGGGAATAAACGGCAGCATTCTCAAGTATTAAGAAAAAAACGCCATTAAAAATTACTCTAGAAGAAAAGGAAAAACATAACAAAAATAAAATTAGTAGAAAAGCAAAAAGAATAGAAGTCCAGAAGAAACTGAGGAATCAGATATTGAGTACGACAATCTCTGTCGTACGACGAACTTGATATAGTCGGTAGTACTCATGATGTATGCATTGAATGTGAACATGTAATTCGGACATGTAGTGGATGGGACAGTGCAGATAATTATCATTGTGAAATGTATTTAAAAAAGAGAAGTTACTATTTAATGAAAGTTATTTAACGAAAACAATAATATTATTGGAGTGGCTACTGGAATCTTCGGCGTAGAAACAAAAAACATGACGTTTTCCACGAAACACCGAACTACTACTTTTCCCGACGCACGTTTCGCCAACTAAGTTGGCATCTTCAGGAGAAGATTAAAACTAAAAAAAATGTTTTTTAGTTTTAATCTTCTCGAAAACGTCCAGTTTTTTTTAATAGTATTATTAATAATAATTTTGTAACCATTTTCCACATGTGTATATTTTCAGTTATGTTTAATTTTCATTTACTGAAGGTGTTGTTCAGTTTTCTTTTTTAAACAAATATTTCTAATGGTGCACAGTTTGACCCTATCCCCTGCGCAGAATTCCCCCACAGGTTAGGTAAAATCGCGCATATTACACTATTTATATAATGTCATCTTGTACAGAATTAAGGATATACTTATTATATAATATTTGTCTAGTGATTTTACAGTATACTGTTTGATAAATCATTTGTCATGTTTGTAGAGTCTAACGACAATAAAATAGTGAAAAACTTTAATGTCTACGTTAGGTGCGCGATATTCCCCCACCTTCCCCTATTTGTTCCAGAACGTACGAAATAGATGTTTATCGAGTACATTCAGGGATACATCACAGGCGCCTAACATTAAAAATAAGTCGAACATAAACTGAGTTCTCAAGGGCATACCCTATTTTTTATTTTTATATTTCACATTATTAATGTGACGGCTACAATCAAGTTTATATAATAATTATATAAATTATAATAATAAAATTATAATAATACCCTAATAATAATGCTGGAATCTACCAGACGGTCAGGCAAAGTCAATGACCTGCCCGCCGCGCACCGCTGGATTGCGGCACGATCGGCCAACCCGACTTATTATTTATAATAATTTTATTTTTAATTTTTGTTACACGTCTAAGACACTGTCTAAGCATATTTAAAACAAAAAAAGTTTACTTGGTAGAGTATGAAATAGTGAAGACACACTTAATTTTTAGTGCATATAAAAGTTAATAAACTTTTTTTAAATAATTTAGTGTTTTTAAATAGCTACTTACGCAACAAGTGTGTAAAGTGACCCATTTTTGAGAAGTGCGTCTGTCGCGCGAATCAGGCGAGTGCGATAAACACACGAGTCAAAAAGGGAGTTGAATTTAATTGGCACACCAATTGTATACAATTTTTTTCTACAACCTAATTTTGATATAAGAACCCTAAAAAAATCTTTTAGTTTTTTCTTTTTATATAAGAACTTGGGTTGTAGAAAAGGTGTTGTATACAGTTCGTATGTAAAATTTCTTTACTGACTCTGTATCTTAACCGAATAATCTGCACTAAATAATCTGCTCTAATATCTTAACTGACAACCTGTTTCCATAAGAAATTTTGACTAAAACCGAAAACCAATTTTAACTAAACCTTAACATACCTTTTCTGATTATTAATACGACGTACAATTCTTATGATTGTTTTACACACACTAATTTTTCTCACAATAAATTGTACAACTTGACCTTCAATTTATTGGAATACGTGTAAAACAGAAATTGCGCCCAATTTATTGTCCACAATAAATTGTAGAATTTAGAACTTGCTCTAGTTTTGGAGTGGGTACTGAAACCTTCGGCGTAGAAACAAAAAAAACTGGATGTTTTCCACGAAACACCGAACTACTATACTTTTCTCGACGCATCGTCCAGGTTTTTTTTGTTCTAATTTCTTGGCCAATTTAGGGATATTTAGTAACTTTTTACATTTATTTAATTGTAGCAACCTCATAATGAGATAGGCGATTTCTTTTTAGGGACAAACCTATGATAACTCTTAGGTTTTAGCCATTGAGAGTTGGCAGTGTTGAAATTGGCCAATAAATTGTTACGAATATTGTAAAGTGTAAACAGTTACCAAAATTGGACAATTTATTGAAAAATACATTCTACAATTTAATGTGCAATAAACTGGTATTTATAAAACAGCCTTTACGAACTAATGCGTAACTACTCAGTTAATCTACCGTTTAAATAACTGATCGGCACTTACACAAGATAATGATTTTTTTGCTGCACTTTCTGTGTAATTTTGAATAACAGAGAGTCCCAGGCAACTACTGATTCCGAATACATTGGCTGGTCCATAATACGTGATTTATCATGACCCATTTCATTTATTTTTGCCTGAAGTTTCATTCTCTGCACCGTTAGGCCAGCCCTGCCGCTGAGTAGATAATCATCTTACCAGTCCAGTAGAGATTTTTATGTGTTCTTGAAAGATATAGGGCTAGTTTTGACGGGTTTCCTATGTATTTTTTTGCGTGGAACACAATGCGCGGGGTCCGTAGAGCTGAAACCGTTCGCTAATTTTTTAAATTAACAATTTGTGAAAACAAAAAACGTCTTTTTTTTCACATTTACGCTTATCTCTCCGTTCGGTTCCTTGGCATATTTTAGATAGAATATGCATATAAGAAGTTGTAGCCTATTGAATTTCCAAAATTTTAAGCCCAACTCGAAGTCTCCAAGAGCTATTGTTAACTTGCAAATGACTGCTGAAGTTGAAAAAGTGCTTTTATATCACCATTTTTTTACTTCGAAGGTAGGGCCACTATGCTGGTATAGCAGTCATAGCACAGGCTTCTATGACTGCTATTTGTAGTATGAAGTTACAAAATAAATTTCAGCTCGATCTTTAATAACTTTTCGAGTAATTAACGGTCGAATTTTTTTAAGCCTTAATTAACAACGATGCCATTTCTTTGTTTATTGTACGATATTGACCGGGTTGGGCTAGAAAAATCATAAATCTCTTCAAGTTTGCGAGACTTTTTGAGATTTTGAAAAATATTAATTTGGGCCAGTTTTATAACGTTTTCTACGCGACTACCTTTTTTGACGCGGCGTATATACCGTGTGGAACAGCCAAATGGAATAAATTCAGTAGCTCCATTATTATGCATTTTTTTAGAAAATCCTGAGATACGTCAATTTCTAATTCTAAAATTATATCTTGCGACGTAAAAATGTCATCCCTAAATTCAACCCCTTCAGGTGACAGCTACAACTCCTAAATTTTCAAATTGAAAGTAGGGGGTTGTGATACTTCATTTGAAAGGTATTTTCATTCTCTATTCAAAACTGATATGGTTTTAAATTTTATTGCAGAAAGTAACAAGAAAAAAAGATAATTTTCCATATCTGTGGGGAATTTAGCGACCTTCTTCTCTATTAGTTTTTTTTGGTTTATGGATTAGGTCCAGGAGTAAATAACAACTATTCGATTTTGGCCAACGTTTCGAGCTTTATTTCTCCTTCATCAGGGCTCAATCAACGTTGTTATTGTTGTCATGTAGGTGGTACGTTACAAACATTGGCGGCACTGTCTATATACATATATAGTAAATGTATAAAGATAAAAAGGCTAAACACTATTAACAGGACAATACACTTTAAAAATTAAACTTACTATACAAAAATTACTATAGTACTATAGTAATTTTTAAAGTGCATTGTCCTGTTAATAGTGTTTAGCCTTTATCTTTATACATTTACTATATATGTTATAGACAGTGCCGCCAATGTTTGTAACGTACCACCTTACATGACAACAATAACAACATTGATTGAGCCCTGATGAAGGAGAAAATAAAGCTCCGAAACGTTGGCAAAAAAATCGAATAGTTGTTATTTACTCCTGGACCTAATCCAACCAAACCAAAAAAAAAAAAACTAAAAAAAGATAAGCTTCTCCAGCGTAGGAAATTCGTTACATTAAAATAAAACACAAATCATTATTAATGCAGCAATTGTTAAAAATGCATGCCTCCAGCATGGCTTCAAGACGCGTATTTAAACAAAAAATGGGAGTCAAGATAATATAGTCACAATTCAGACAATTTCGAAGCGGCAACGCTAAAATAATATACATATGTATACGTCGCGTCAAAAAAGGTAGTCGCGTAAAAACGTTATAAAACTGGCCCAAATTATTTTTCAAAATCTCAAAGAGTGTCGCAAACTTGAAGGGATTTATGAGTTTTCTAGCCCAACCCGGTCAATATCGTACAATAAACAAAGAAATGGCGTCATTGTCGATTAAGGCAAAACAAAATGCGATCGTTAGTTATTCGAAAAGTTATTAACGGATCGAGCTGATTTTTTTTTGTAACTTCATACTACAAACAGCAGTCCTTCCAAGAAATTTCATGATAATATTCGCTCTACTTTCTAAATAAAAAAAAAAAAATGGTGAAAAAAAACACTTTTTCAACTTCAGCAGTCATTTGCAAGTTAACAATAACACTTGGCGACTTCGGGTTGCTTAAAATTTAGGAAATTCAATAGGTTAGATCTTCTCAGTGGCAGGTGCGTGATATTTCAGTTAGTCATATCTTGAAAACATCGCATGGGACCCACTTCTTTTTAGGTGATGCTATACACCTCTTACAAGAAATGATTTATAGTGAAAAAACCGTCAGCAAAGTTTGCGAAAAAAATTTCAAAAACACTGGAGCACTCCCTGGGTTCTCAGTAACGCTCGTGTGGAATATTTGCAGTATTTTTTTTTCATATCTAGAAAAACAAATATAAGGAGACATTTTTCGATTTGTTACAAAATATTTTTGTTTCAAAGAGTTATGGCCATTTTAATTTTGGGAAACAAAATGTTCCTATAAAATTAAAATTAAAATGGCCATAACTTTTTGAAAAAAAAAATATTTTGCAACAAATCGAAAAACGTCTCCTTATATTTGTTTCTAGATTATGAAAAAAAAAATATACTGCAAATATTCCACAGAGCGTTACTGAGAACCCAGGAGTGCTCCAGTGTTTTTGAAATTTTTTTCGCAAACTTTGCTGACGGTTTTTTCACTATAAATCCTTTCTGTAAGAGGAGTATAGTCATCACCTAAAAAGTGAAGTGGGTCCCATGCGTCGTTTTCAAGATATGGCTAACTGAAATATCACGCACCGCCACTGGATCTTCTTATATGCATATGCTATCTACAATATGCCAAGGCACGGCGATATAAGCGGAAATGTGAAAAAAATACGTTATTTTTTTAACAAATTGTTAATTTAAAAAATTAATTCTATGGACCCCGCGCATTGTGTTCGCAAAAAAATACATAGGGAAACCATCAAAACTAGCCCTATATCTTTCAAGAACAGTTTTTGATGATTTTAGTTCCCTGCCTACTGGACTACACTGTTATCTGTACTTAAAAGGATACGGGTAAACTGCGATTTGATGCAGGTGGGGTTGAATTGCGAGTGTGCACTCTCCGGGTCGTCCGCGTCGATGAACACGATGTTCACGATGTCGTTTCCGATGTGCCGCTTCCTTTCTACCTGCTGCCGATTATCTCTCGAGTACGGCAACAAAGTGGATACGTGGAACATTATCTCGTGCCCTTCGTAAATGGTGTACATCGAATATTTTCCGGTCATGTCGCCTGAAAGTAGTAAGAGCATACTGCGGGATTAGCGGTTAATAGGGTGGGCATGAGTAGGTATGTAACGAGAGTTCTGGTTCCCTCGCCCCCACTCTTTACGATAAAAGCATTACCGAAAGTAGTGGACTATAGACCCCTTTCAAAATGAGCACAGCATACAGTGCGTTCACCTAATTGTGACACAATTTCTTAAAATTGTTGTAAAATTAGTTCCGGGATTTAACAAATTTTGTTTCCCATCATCAGGCCTGTTATAAATTGAAAACACTTTAGACTATCTTGCCATCTCAAGGAGGATTATACATACCTGTTTTATGTACTCGAATTTTCAAAATTGTTGTTTTTCAATTTAATTTGTATTTAGGAAAAACTTTTAATTAATCCTCTAAAAACTTATTTTTAGATGATTATAATCGTTATTCTGGATTTTAAAAACATACAGAATATAAAAAGAAAATAGTTCAAAAACACAGAGCTTAAAATAGTGCCGTTGTTATAAACCGCTTTCAAAAGTAAAACAAAATTAAACAAAACATGTTAACAGGCACACAAAAAAATAAAAGTCGAGTGCTAAAAGGCAGACCTATATATTCCCGTGCATTTCCGATCGACACGAATCCGATGTCTGTTTTGTTCGATTGGCTCTTACATTTTTCCTAACCTCAAAAAATACCTTAAGAATGCCCGAAAAAAGTAAATAAAAAGCTTAAATGAGCTGGCCACCATTTATATACGTATTTTGGGCCGCTGGGGCCGAATATGTGGTTAGATAGATATATAGGCAAATCAAAAACATAACCTCAAAAAGCTGGACGTTTTCCACGAAACACCGAACTACTATATAATAAATACTTTTCTCGACGCGCGTTTCGCCAACTAAGTTGGCATCTTCAGGAGAAGTTTAAAACTTTTTTTTAAACAAGAGTAGAGCAGTAAAAGAAACCATGCCTGAACCCCCATAACCCTATAATCCCATACTCTTAAACCCAATAACTCAATGGTCTATGAGTCTGTATGTAGGAACCTAGAAGTCGCGTATTTCGCGAAGTTCATGAGCAGACAGCCCTAAACTCAATAGCTCCATAATCTAAGGGTCTAAGAATCAGAATCCTCAGACTGAATAACCCCATAATTCCATACTCTTGAACCTAAATAACACAACACTCCGGTGACTGAGTTGACTGAGTACATAGAGCGTTTCTTAACCAGATAATCTCAAACCCAAATAGCCTGAAGATCTGTGAGCAATTGATTATCAAATCCAATAAAACTTAACCCCATTCCTCACTTTCTCGATACATAGATGAAGTACTAGATCAAGAAGATTCCATCCAAGATTACATCTTAATCCTCCATTTGGAGGAGACGGGGAATGAAATGAAATGTAACATGGCTATTTGTTACTGTGTTATGAGAGAGCACGTTTCCGACTCTGTCGGTGTCAACTTAGGGGCCAATGTCGAAAGACGATTTCCTACTACACGTCCAAAGCTAAGAGATTTGATTCCCAGAGTTATGGAGTTATAGGTTTGAAGAAATAAGGTTAAGGTTTATTTATTTAGATACCTATATCTGCTAAAACCTGCAAGATACGTCGTGTTTAGTTTTACATACACAGCTACCAGACTATTGGGTTATTAGGTTTAAGAGGGTAGGGTTAAGGGGCTATTAAGTCTAAGGATTTTGACTCTCCGACCCACAGGGCAGGGTTTGAAGCTGTCTGCTCACGGTTATTGGACTATTGGATTTAAGGGTATGAGGTTATAGGGTTCTACGGTTCATTATGGGTTTCTGTTGGCCATTAGATGGTCACAATCCCTATCCTAATTCTATATAATGAGTCTTGATTCAACCTTAAATATTGACGAATTTACCTTTTTATACCTTTTGAGGTTACGGATGAATTGTGACGTGATGGGTTTAAATCGACTGCGGAATCGGATTCAGCGGCTTGAAAAGCATATGGGTATGGTGGTGTAGTCTACTGTAATTTGCACTCATTTTCTTTTCCACTTTATTTTTTACTTGCCAGTGTAATCTAGTAAAGAGCCATCCAAAAAAAAATAAAACGTCGAACTATCGAAGTTCAAAGCGAATATTTGTTGTCAAACTTTTGACAAGTGGCTGTCACAATTATAAAATAAATAATGGATGTCACATAGTGTAACAGCTTTGACAATTAAACAAGGTTATACATTTAAGATACAATAGAAATACGTCTTTTTTTGGCTCAGCCAACTTTGTCATCTTTGGATGGCTCGATATTATTAGTTTTATGTAGGTACCTAATAAAAGCTGTTCATAATGTAAACCGTTGAAGTACTACGAAATTTACTATACATATATGTACCATCATACTACCTTCTCACGTCTATTTACTTATATCTACTCTATCTTCTGCAAGAGAGCATCATATATATATACTGTTCTCTAGTTCAGCCATCTGCCGTGAAGTGTCGTTGACAGTATTTACTGAATTAGCAGCGGTATTATTCAAATAATCAAGCGCTGCAAGTTTACCTTTGTGTCGCAATTTAGCGAACGCTTTATGTAGTCATGTATAACTGTATTATGAGTGCTTGTAAAACAAACACACTGTTTTAACTCTATAAATAATTAGATGATTCCATTAATCGAAGCGACAGGTATTTGATTTTCGGAATTAAAATCCAGAATGTTGTCAGTGGCTGTAGGAAAGGTCAAAGTTCCCTTCGTCTCTCCAAGCTTACATTTATCTTCAAATTCTGAGTGTCGGATGAGAATATACATATGTAGTTTATATAAGTTTATATTATTGTACAACCTGTCCACGGGAAAAATTGGAATATTTTTCTGAAAATTGACACGTGAGTGTAAATTTGCTAGACAATATCCAAATAACTTTTCAAGATAAATATTTTAGAAATTAGATTTATCGCATTTTTTGATCAAATATAAAATTTATTGATTAACAAGCAATATTCATCGTAAGCTCATTTGTGTTTAATATACTTAGAACAGCCACTAACAAATCCAAAAATTATATTTTCAAAAAAATATATACCGAGTGACCACGAGATGACTAGCCAAGCACCATGATTTTCGGTATGAAAATCGATATCGATTTCAAATTTTGGGAACTTATAATAATTAAATCGATGCAAAATTTCAGCATAAAAACAATTTACTGTCATTTCCGGTTTGACCGGACGTGCCATCAACTTATTTATTTTATATGGAACACCCTGTATTTGATTGTACTTTTAGATTCTAAAAAACTTTCATGTATGGTGTTCTGTACCTATCTAAGTTTGACAGTTATCGAATAAATCGGATTTAAAAATGTCAAAAATAGGTTATTAAGTTACGTTATATCCAAATAAATAAAGGTGGAGTAAAACTAATAAGATATTTTTAATTTAATACATAAGTACTAAAGTTTACTTAATATTTCGTACTTCTGGTTTAAGCGGAATAAACCGGAAGTCAAGCATTAATAGCTATTAACTGCAATCATTTCATTTGAATGGCCAATTTTTAATTACGAATTATTATTCTTGAAACAATTTCGAGTCTTTTTTTATGTATACGTCCCTATACCTAAAATTTATAGTTTTTGAGATATTAATTGTGTAATGTTGGAATGTTAAACTTACCCAAATGGAAAACGATAAATAATTTCACGTTGCAGTCAGAGGTGTCTATGAAATTTAATGATAACATTTTGACAGGCCTTTATTTTTAGACGCCATACTTCTATAATATAGATCACCCGGTAGAATATATCTGTATCTGTATCCAGAGAAGCGAGATTATTTAAAAATGGTCAGATGTTTTTGTTTCCCTGGCTTTTTAATTTATTACTAATATTGTATTTAGAAAAGGCTTACCTTTGATATCCAGACCTCCTCTATATTTATCCCATCCTCTTAATTTGATTTTATCTCCTAGTAAGGATAAAAATTGCTCAAATTTATAGCTACCATATTCTGAAAAGAAACAAAAAGCAAAAAACTAGAGTTGAGGTCAAAATTTACGTTTGTATTAATAACATCATTACTAGGGGTTCGGAAATGTGTGCTACAACACAGGGCTCGGTACTATAAAACGCTATGATAATAAAAGTATAAACAATGTTTGTTAAGCGCCTTGTCAATTATATACGCGTGTATTTTTTGTCTCTGCAAACTTACGCCACTGGCCATCCCGGTACGGGAGATTCTAACGCAGGTTAACAGGCGAAACGGCAAACATTCCGAACCCTGGTCACTACTTTATTTCTACGAAACAATAACAAACAAATTTTTCATGATGATTACTTTTTACAGTAGCAAAATCAGTAGAGCAAAGTTTATATGTCAATAATATACCCTGTGTGTATACGAGACATCAGCCAGTTATGGAAAAGGACAAATAGAAGTGAGACGACAGATAAGAAGTAACGGCATTCGAATCGAAGGTAGTGATGGAATAAGATCGACCCTCTCATCACCTGCGCTAGTCGTTAGAACAAGAAGTGTAGCATTTTTCACAACAGGCTGATGTCTGCTGTACATATACGATATACAGTGAGGTCCATAAGTAAAGGATAAATTCATTATCTACGTAATTTACAATTTATGAGTAAAATCCTGAAACACGTCAATTTTTAATTCTAGAATGACATTTTTGAGCATAATTTTATACTGATCGTCAAGTTGATCATTATTTTAACAATGAGTCTTTCGGATACCCAAAGAATTGAAATTTTGATATTATTAGGATGTGGTGATAAAAGAAGAACGCAGAAACAGGTATGCGAAATATTCAATACTAAGTATCCTGACCGCCACATTTCTCAGTCTACGGTTAATGGAATAGAAAACAAATTTCTGAATTTGGAAATGTCACAGATATTCCTAAATCTGGTAGGAAACGCATTTTAGACGATGAACGTAAATTGGATATATTGTTAGACATTCAAAATAATCCACATAAACCTACAAGACAAGTTGCCTCCGATAATGATGTTAGTAAAACGTCCATATTGCGTCTTCTAAAAATCGAAAAATACCGCCCATATAAAATTCATTTGATTCAAGAACTTAACGACGATGACCCTGATCGCTTATTGGAGTTTTGCGAAATCATGGCGAATAGATGCCAAGATAATCCTTTATCAAAAAAAAACATTTTTCTGATGAAGCAACATTCGTCTTAAATGGAACAGTCAACAAACAGAACTGTAGATACTGGAGTACAGAAAATCCACATTGGATGATGGAGGCTAATACTCAATATCCTGAGAAGGTGAACGTTTGAGCTGGAATTATAAATTCTCAAATTATCGAACCATCTTTCTTTGACGGCACATTAACTGGCGCGCGTTACTTGGATTTCTTGCAAAATTTCTTAGTTCCAGAGTTAAGAATGCTTTTCCCAGATGATGACAACCCCAATGAAATTGATAGAAATATTTGGTTTCAGCAGGACAGAGCTACACCACATTTTTCATTGGAAGTAAGAGCCTATCTGAATTAAGTTTTTCCCAATAGATGGATCGGTAGACGCGGTGAAATTGAGTGGCCTGCTCGTTCTCCCGATTTGACCCCGCTTGACAATTTTTTATGGGGTTACTTAAAATCGAAAGTCTACTTCAACAGACCAAATAACGTAGAAGATTTGAAAGACAGAATAAGGCAAGAAATTAATCAAATCTCCCCGGAAACATTACACAACATTTTAGAAGAATATCAGCAACGCCTCCATTATTGTCAAGAAGCAACGAGCGCCCAGTTTGAATATTTGATTTAAATTGTGGTGTTCTGTTTCATGTTCTTTTCTTTACTTACAATTAGTAACATTAAAAATGTAATATTTTTTAATAAAAAAAATATAGAAAATCTTATAATGCTGGATGGAGAATTAAAAACCTTTTCAAATGAGCGATCACACGCACCCTCGTTCCATTTGTACTCAAAGTCTAATGGAAATAAAGATCAAACAAACAAACAAACAAACAATTTAAAAATTTTAAAGGGGTAGCTGTCACTCCAAGAGGGTTGGAGAGGGAGGTATAAAATTATGCTCAAAAAATGTCATTCTAGAATTAAAAATTGACGTGTGTCAAGATTTTACTCATAAATTGTAAATTACGTAGATAATGAATTTATCCGTTACTTATGGACCTCACTGTATAAATACCTACTGCACATTAATAATTACTCGTACATATAATATATTCCGCTGTAATGAGTATTTCATATTACACTATTGTTTTAATGGGACAAATAAAATATGATTTGCATTAAGCATCATATACATATGTATCTCCATACCTATGTAGGCATGTCAACGAAAACGTCAATTGATCTTGAGGATATTTTTAGCTTATTAGTTGTAAAAAATGGATCACATGACTGTAGATGATGACGATAACGACCTTTTTTTTAATGGTAACGTATGGCACGTAGCGCGTCATTGAACAGGGCAATCAAAGAGAAATGCACTGTACTTGGTTTCTAAATTTCCTCCGAAATTAACCAGATTTTTTTTTAAATCTATATTTTCGTTTACACAAAAAACAATTAACACACTGATTTTTATTTCAGGAGGTGCCTAAAATGTGCATCCAGATAATCCTGACAACAAACTAATCTTGAATAAAAGTGTTGTATGACGTTACTTAACATCTGCGACATAATGGATCTAATGGTGTCGAAAATGTTTTGTTTTGTAAATGGTAGTTATATCCCCACACGAAACAATCTAAGGGAATAAGGTTGAGTGACCTTGCTGGTCATTCTAATGGTCCTGTAACCAATTCAACGATTTGACAACACTAGAGCAAGATACTGACGGACATTACCATGGTAATGCGGCGGTGCTTTATCTTGTTCATCTTGTTGAAACCACATTGTGACTGCTGGTATTGCTGAATTTCTTCTATTGGAATACAGGTTTCTTAGTGACGGAATTATTAGATATTGAACATGTCAAGTATCCTGCAGCGTTTAAAGTTTCCTTCAAAAAGAATGGGCCAATGATATTTTATCCTATTGTACCTGCCCAAATATTTACATTTCAGGTCTTTGGGTAAGCATCTCCTTCATCCTTCGAAGCTCAGTAGAGGCTCGTCTGACGATTTACCTCTCCGTTAATAGTAAATGTTGCTTCATCGGAAAATGCAACATTTTCTATTGTTGATGTCTATTTTTTGTTCGCAAAACTCAAATTTTTTATCTATTGTATTTTTTTTGACATTTGTTCACATGAGGCTAACTTTTTAAACTGATTGCCTAGAAAAAACAACTAATTTTTTTGTACTTACTCTACAACAACTTTTTTGCATTAGCTGATTTATTTCAATTTCTATTTTTGTTTTTAAACATGTAGTGGACTATGCAGGTTGCACATTTCGAGCATCTACTTAATTAAAAATTGTTTTATTTTTTGTTATATGAAAATAAAAGTTTAATTTGGTTGGTTGGGAAAATTTAAAAACCAAGTACAGCTGAGTTCCTTTTTGAATGTCTTGTCCAATGACGCGCCACCTGTCATACGTTCTCATTTAAAATGCCGATAACGTTACTATTTTCGCGATCCATTTTTGCAACCAACAGGCTAAACATATCCGCAATATCGAATTCGCTTGATGTGCTTTTACATTTCATTGACGGGTGAGTTGACGGTACATTTCATTGACTACATAATGAGATATTGAATTTAATCCATTTGGTAGATACACACTGTATCTACATGGGTAGGTATTGTGTAATTTACTGTTTGCTTTGTTAAAGTATAATACTGATAATAAAATATAAATAAAAATGTAACAAAGCCAAGTAAAATTAAAAGTAGTCGATCCCGTGAAAGTTTATCACATATTGAAGTACTTTATGGCCCTTTCGCGTTTCGCAGGTATTATAAAGTATACCTAAAAAGTAGGGTAGATGTTATTCGTCCCCAAGGAATATCAGCACTACATAACTGTAATTTGCAGGAACTGAATAACATTTGAGATAAGATGCGAAGCTATTGCAGGATACCGAGAACAATAGAACATTGCTGATAACTCGCTTGGTCATATAAAACCTGTCATATTCCTCTATACACTGTGTTTCAGATTTCAGGATACTTTAGGGAAGTGTTGCACCTTTATAGTGAGGTTTTGAAAATGTATAGGGAATATTAAAAAAATGTGTTTTGTGAAAATTTTAAAACATTGTCTAAGAATGTTCGAAATGAAAACACTTTTAATTTTTTTAGTTATTTATTATTTAGTTTAGGAAATAGTAAAGTACTTTAGTGCATGTAAATTCGAAAAAGTAAATATGGATAACGAAACTTGCAACAACCAACACACGCACACCCAGTTAAGCGTTCGAACTGTTAAGGAGGTTGTCATCTAGCGATCTAAAAATTACATGATTTTCTTGATTTTTTTTCATAGAAGGGAGTAGATAAAGCAACCCAGGGTTTTTGACACTTATTTAATGAGTCTTAAAGTACAGACATTTTTTATATAAAAATAATGACGTGGTAATTAGTTATTCGTTTGGTAATGTGAGCGTCCGAAAAAAAGGTGTCCAACTGGTGGGAAATGCAGCACTTCTGGGAAATGCACTGATAAATGCAGCAGAGAAAATTAATAAAATGGCAAACATGCGAATTTTCGGTCCCGATTTTTCAACATTTTTTCGCTCTTTAAAGTTTTATAATAAAGACATTAATAGCAAAACGCATCTTTTTATAGGTATAAGCTCCCATAAATTTAATTTACTTTTAGGTTTTTTGAAAGTATGGCAGGCAAACTTACTAAACTTTTATAATCATAGTCAACATCCTGACATCTGATGGTGCTTTAGGTAACTACACTTACCATAGAATTCAAGATATAGGCGCATGTTTTAAAAATAGTGAAATTTATAAAATACAGTCTACCGTCTTTTATAAGTCTATTTTTGCGTAATTTTTCGTTAAATGGTGGATTCCATTATTATGCAATATTTTTTTTTTATAAAATTGTTTTCGATAACATCATTTTGGGAACATATTCTATACATAATAAGGTATCAAAAAGGACAAAAAAAATCGATTTTTGGTCGAGTTTCATGAGAACCCTCTTAATACAGCCTCCTTCTATTTTCTGAAAGTAAAGACGTCAATCATTTTTAAATTAATCATGTCCACAAGTGTCGAGAGAAGTCGACAGATCTATGACCCAGTTAAAGTACATGTACGCTTAGCCGGTACATGTTTTATTACATATTGTTAATATTGAATTCGTCGATTAGTAGTGATAAATACTTGAATATCTTTAGTTTTAGGTACCAAACAATTTACAGACTACCACACTGAAAAGGAACTAATTTAATAATAGCTAATAACCTCGACATACATTATATATGTAGTTCATACTCATATAGCTCAGTAGACAACGGTTTTGTGAACCTTCACGAGACGCTGGAGCGTAAACAGCGTAAAATACACGGAGAGATGAACGGTTTCGTGATTGGGCGAGTATTGTCGAGTAAAACATTGAAAACATTATAAACGATATTGTATTGTACAGGCAGATTGACTGCTAATTTGATGCGGCAAGTTGAACGATAATTTAATAAGATATTAATAAACAAAAATTCATTAAAAAAATAATATGATGTAGTTTATATTATATGGATATTTAGGAATAAAAAACTTATTTTCTTTACTCAGGGGCAAGGCAAGCTGCTTCTTAGCTTCAAAGGAGAACACGGCTTTGAAACTCAAAGTCCTTAAATTTTACTCGACAAAAATGAACTCACCATTGCTCAGTATTTCGTCGTCGGTGACCTGCCCTTGTTTCATATATATCACGCCGAATTTGAAGTTGACAGATCCCTCTTGTTCCTCCAGCAGCAGAAGGTCCTTCTGTATGTCCGGCGAGAAGATCTCCTTTGGTCCCTTCTCCACCTTGTATCCATGTTGGGGAAGTTCGACAGGATCTGCTTGACGGTGAGAACCTTGTTCTGGAGTATGGGCAGAGATATTTTTTGCGCGCCCTGAAAGTTTCGTGCCACGTTACGATGCAGAAATTATAGTAGATTATAGCTGGTAGACATTTTTGGGAAGGTATTTGAGGCAATGTGAAAAGTTGCTCAAAACTTCCTTTAATGATACCTAAATACAAAAATGCAGACCTGGCTGATGGGTTAGGGGCTTAATCGACCATTAAATTTTTCAAGAAGCGAAATAGTTTTTAAAAAAATGTTCTTGAAGGCACATTGAGATTTTAACATTTTAAAATTTAATATTTAAAGAGTTGAAAAATCAAAAAGCTAGATCATTTAACAGGGTCAAAAAGTTTGCCAGACGTTTGCAAATTAATTATTCCCAAAAAAATCAAAATGTACTTGAAGCACTTTGAAATTTTTGTAGGGTATTATTCGTGACTAAAATAGTTATTTACAAAAAGACAGGTCGTTTCGGCGGGACATTTTACCCGCCAGGTGAGTGAGAATGTTCAACGTGAGTGGGAGTGAGTAGTGGTGCGCAAGTTGAAATGCGAGAGAACGCGTATATCGGCAGCTGTCTCAAGAGGAAGCACGATGCAGTGATTGGCTCCCGCAAAAATCACGTGATTAAGAGCATTAGTGCGGTCGTTTGTAAGAATTTTGAGTATTTAAAACGTTCTGTCGTATACTGCAACGTATTTATCTAACATGTGTTTTTATAAAAGTCCTCTTTTGTCGATGATTATTTGCAATGGATAGTAATAATTGTGTAAAAAAAAGTGTGTGTTATTTGCACAAAAGACACTGAAAAAATAATCCTTTTTAATGAGAAGACATTGAAAAAAGTAATGAAGTGTTGGAAATTAAGAAAAAAACATGGGTTAAAATATAAAGACATTATTTTACCAAACCAATTCCAACCTAAAAGACGGTTATCATACCCATTATTACAAAAATTTCCTAGCTTTAATGAAAAAATATCATGACACTTCATCTAGAAATTCTGATGTGCCTCCTTCCCCACAAGGTATGGTATTATTTTGTTTTTTTTTTTTTATTTAATATA
>JAPWTK010001111.1:0-86656 GCA_029963805.1 Aromia moschata
ACCATAATTTAGGGGTGGTTATAGACCTAAGTAGAAGGCTATAATGACAAAAAATCTTCAGGGAAAACTTTTCCGAAGAAGCGAATTTTTTTACAAAAATGGCTGCCTCCGGGCGAATCTTGAAACGGCTTGCAAAATAGTTGCGAAATATTTTTTTTTCATAATCACCGAGTAAATACAAAGTTTTTTTATACTTGGGATTTCTAGACATTTTGAGGTCTAAAAGTTATGGTAATTTGAATTTTTATTTCATCCCAATAATAATCCCAAGTTTTTAAAAAAAATGTATTTACTCGGCGATTATGAAAAAAATATTACTCAAATATTTTTGCAAGCCGGCCCCAAAGATCTGCCCGAAGACAGCATTTTTGGAAACAAATTTTCGTAAATTTTTCGTGAAGTTTTTTTTGCCATAATAGCCTTCTACTTAGGTTTAGTAGCCACTTTCTAAAATATGGTGTAGGTCCCATGCCTCCTACGGAAATACGAGCATGTCAAATTCCACCGGCCGCCACTGGTTCCGCCTACCTAACGAGCCTTCTTTCAGGAATTTTAATCTCAAAAATTTAGAGGTGGGTGCAAAGGTGAGAAGTAAAAGAGGATTTTAAGGAGACGGACGAGGTGTGTCAAAAGAATTCATGCATCCTCAGGAAAGATTTCTGAGTACCCCACGCATCAAAACCTGCTTACAACCCCTTAGCGCAGCACATTTTCAGGGGGTGGGTTGGAGCTGGAATATCACTTTTTAGCGCTCAATCGGTCGTCCGCAGTGTGTTCCGACAACTTCGAGAGCCTTCAAGTAATACTATGACATGGACATGGATTCGAGACAAAACGACAACCCATGCAGCCTTCTACAGGGGCGGAACCAGAAGGGGTAAGTGGGGGTCGGTGTGGATGTGGCCTGGAAGGGTGTTTGAGTTGTCAAAGGATGAAAATGAGTTGTGGTGCCCCACACAAATTTATTAGGCAGTATTATGATCAATGGATTCGCCCAACAGATGGCAAACCACGCAAAACCCTGCGTAAATGCAAAAGGGGTCTGAAAACGGGTTGAAGAAATGGGACAGCGACCAAATACACAGAACTGACTGAGGAGATCTTATGCCGGAATTGGGTTTTTTACCCAACAGCGTCCTTCTTAGTCTGTACGTTTCTAAAATTGCCGTCAAAATCTTGCGAATTCAAATTTCGACATTGGGTTGCTTTTTGGAGCGCGGACGGCGATTATTATAACAAAGTTATTAGTTCAAATTAAGTTTTACGCGTTACCACACATGGACCAAATATACAGAACTATCCCGCGTCGCGCGCCTTGCTCGCATAATCCTTATCTTCACGCTTGTGCGTCTTGCTAATTTCCGCCCTTCACTTAAAGATTAGACAGGGGCGTCTTTACATTTTCTCTTACGATCTCCACATTTTTAATTATTTCTAAAATTATGCAATTTCCAATATCTAATACTTTTATCTAATACTTTTTTTTGCAAATGATAGAAAACTAATATTTCTGACAGAACAGAAATATACTTCCTTAAGAAAAACAAATGGCGAATGGCTTTTGTTGTGTAAAGTGTAACTTTATCCTTTTTAAAGTGGTCAACATGTACTACGTAATCAAATATTGTATACATATGTAAAAATTAATTCGTTCTAATTAAGTAGAAGAATAAATTGAATACATCCAGTATTTATAATCGGCAAAAATTTATAACGAAGTTAACAGTATATTTTTGAAGGGTATAACAGGATAAGTAGGGTATGTGGTGGCTCCACACGAATTAAGTCGATATTTTTGCCATAATTTAGTACTCAGGTGAGATTCAATTTCCTAAAAGGTTGCACCAAAAAACATATGGGAGTTAATGGGTTAAAAAGAATGGGTGAACCGATTTTGACGAACAAAAAATATGTTATGAGCCTTTGTGGGACAATGGTTGAGTCCTTGCAATGAAATAAGAAAAAAAGTTGCTATGGACATGTGTCTGGAAATCTCGCCCATTCCCACTTTTGAAAAAGTAATCACAATCAAAACAACTCAAAGTTATCTCTATCAAAACTTATTATTTACAAAGAATTATTTGCAAATCTATCACGGACACTGTGTGACCCCATAACTCCTATAAAATTGTTTCTAGGCACAACCCTTTGCGACGGCAGCATGTACCCTATCCTGCTATCCCTATTAAATGTAAGACCGCGATTTACTAAAAATTTAAAAATGTTCGCTGACGCAACACCACACCACTATATGATTGTGAATATAAAGGAGTGTAGAATAATTGAAATAAAATGCTCGTCAAAATTAGCATAATACTTTTTAGATTAGCGCCATTTGCGATCTATTCGAGTTAAAGACTTGCGGTTTTTAATTTTCGGTAGTCTATAGGGTTGGTTTTAATGCCCCGAATGCGCTACGTTCTGACTAAAAAGTCTAGAACTAAGGAGACAGAACTGCGGCTTTTCGTTGTATAACGCGACGGGCTCGAATATGTCCGCCTCCAGAGGCGCTGTAAACAGTTGTGTACTCTGGTTGCTACGGTATATAAACAGATATCTATACGTATACTGTGGTTCTGTACTAATCTGTGTGCGTTAGAGGTTAGAGTCCGTGTGAATGTCCGTGGTGCGAATACATTTGACAGACGCTCGATATTTTTCGTTAATTTGTTGTTGTTGAATATTAAATTGAATCTACACAAGTAATGTCTGCAATTACAAATTTTCGCAATGATCAATATGAAAATGTACTCAAAATATTTCATGTTACGTGCTTCAACGTTAACAATACAACAAACGAAAATATTTCGTTTCATACATACATCAGTAATTTGAAATAATGTCCGGTTATTCGGACCGCTTCTTAAATCACACAATGCAACACAGCACTTTTGAACCATATTTATTTTTGTATATATTTTTGTTAAAGCCAAATGGCATGTAAGCACCCGCTTTGACAGCTTAATGATAAACGTCATATAAAACCATAGCATGGTTTTCTATGATAAACATTCACATGTGGACCGCTGCTCATCACGTGACTAGAGTACATTACTGTTTACAGCGCCTCCTGGAGGCGGACAGATTTGATCCCTAGATACCGAACGAGTTCGGTCTCCTTAGTTCTAGTCTTCTTGGTTCTGACTTAAACGGCTCGTCGTCCACACCCCAAAAATCAACCCCATGTCGAAATTGAATTCGCAAGATTTTGACGGCAATTTCAAAGACCTACAGGATGGACTAAGAACGTCTGTACTTTTATTACGAACGTCTGTACTTTTTAAGAACGTACTGGACTTTTACCAGACGCTGTCTGGTAAAAACTCCATCCCAGCACACATTAAGACCTCATCAATTAGTTCTGTGTATTTGGTCGCTGTCCCATCTCTTCAACCCAATCCATTCAGGCGAATCCATTGATCTTAATGCTGCCTAATAAATTGGTGCGGGGTGCCACAACTCACTTTTACCCTTTGTCAACTTAAGCACCATTCCAGGCCACACTCATACCGAGCCCCCACTCAGCCCCTCTGGTTCCGCCCCTGTAAAAGGCTGCGTGGGATGTGGTTTTGTCTCATGCATGAACTCTTTTTGGCACATTTCGACTCGTCCGTCTCCTTCAATTCCTCTTTTGCATCCCATCATCCTCTTTTTTTGACTACTTGACTTGGGCTATTGAACCCTCGACTGGGTTCACTACGAGGCAGACCATCCAAACAGCACCTTAAAGGATCCCCAAACCAACGCGAAACATTCGCAATCGCAGCGAATGTTTCGCGAAGATAAAATTTCGCGTCACCTGCGACGGCGAAAATCGCGTGAAGGCCCACACCAACGCGTTATTTTATTTCTAAATTTCAGTAGCGCGAACATGGATTTGTCGTCGGACAAAGAAGAAGCAATTCTATTTCTTGCATTGGAAGATGAGGAAAATGGAAGGTTAGTATAACTGGTCTATTAAATAGGCAGTTTTTTCCTCATAATGCGATTTGGTTTTTGTAGGAAGAAAAGAGAAGAAAATGGGTCCATGAAATTAATTTGGAGCGTCAAGATTTCGGAGAGTTCCACAGACTAATGCCTCAACTTCGGCAAGATAAAAAACGATTTTTTCTTTATTTTAGAATGTCTACTGAGAATTTTGATGAAATTTTAACTCTGATAAAAGAGGATATTACAAAAAAAGGACACAAATTATCGTGAAGCGATATCAGCGGAAGAAAGACTAGCCGTAACACTAAGGTGAGTAAAGGTTTTTTTTTTTAGTTGTTTTTTATTCATAGATAACAAACACAAGATACATGAAAACAGAAATGAAATATTCTTTTTTTCAAACATAGCATGTAGAGTGCATCCAAAGTTAGGTGAAACAGAGTAAAAATGTCAGCAAAGTAGATGTCTTTGACAAAGCAGTGTCATTAAGAATTAAATAGTTATTAAAAATTTAGAATTAAAATTAAAATAGAATTAAAATGTCATTAAGGATTAAATAGTTTAAGATAATTGGAAACGCTATTGTTTTCATCTGCGGTGGTATTGACTGGTTGTAGAGTGGTAAAGATTTGAGTTGTATTTTGTGGATCATCCATCAAATTACACTCGTAGCTTGGTGATGCATAACTAGTAGATGAAGCCGTGACAGAGCTGGGAAAACTAGATTGAACTGAGGAAGCCCGGCTTTGTTGTGGTGAAGAACGTTCTTCAATGTCTAACAGTTCTTGTTCCATAATAATTTTAGCAATCTGCATTTTAGCTATGGCCTGACGCTTTTTAGAAAGTTGTGTAATAGTTCGCGCATGAGCTATAAATAGCATTTCAGTTGCGTCCATCTCTGGCTTTTTCTTATTCTCAAAATAAGTGATTAAACTATGTACAGAAGAAGCAGGTTCACTGTTATTTTTCTTTCGTTTTGCCGATAAAGGTGTGGATGTATTAGTAGAATTTAGTGATGGTGGTGGAGTTGGGGTTGCTTTTAAAGCGGTTACAGCTGATTTTTCATAACTAACTCCTCTGTATCTCGTCTAATTTCATCTATGTTCTCCAGAGATTGTGCTTGACTGTCCTCTACACTGATAATATTTTCAGAATAATTGGTTTCACAACTACTTTCTTGAATTTCCTTAATTTCAGTAACATTTGACGATGTGTTAGCAAATGACCAGAAATGACGGAAGGTTTCCATTTGCGCTGACCATTGCCATTTTTTACCGCTTGGTGCAGCTTGACCTGTTTTGGTTTTATTTGCCCTTATATGGCGCATATAGGTGTCTCTGAGATTCTTCCATTTCTTTTTTACATCATCGCCTGAAACAACAAAAGTTTTAATGCTAAATAAAGATTTTTTTCTTTCAGGTTTCTTGCCAATGGAGACAGTTTTTCTACAATTGGCTACAGTTTTAGGATTGAGTTTGAAACTGTTAGTGCAATAGTAACAGAAGTTTGCCAGGCTATTTGCAGAAGAATGGAAAATATTTATTTGCCTGAACCTACAAGGACAATTTGGGAAAAGTCTGCAAAAGGATTTGAAGACATCTGGCGGTTTCAATTGTAATGGTAGCATAGATGGGAAGCATGTAACCATCAAATGTCCAAACAAAACTGGCTCCCAACATTTTTGTTATTTGCATAAGTTTTCAATAGTTTTAATGGCTATTGTTGGTCCAGATTACAGATTTATTTGTGTGGACATTGGGGGCTATGGAAAAAACAGCGATGGAGGAATTTTTGAGAACTCACATATGGGCCAAAGATTTGAAGCAGGTCTGATGAATATTCCGGAAGATAAGCCTTTACCTGGACAAGTACACCTTGCAGTCATGTTCTTATTGGTGACGAAGCATTTGCACTTAAACCTTATCTTATGCGTCCCTTCCCTTATCGGCAATCAAAAATTGATACTCGTAAGAAAATTACAACATGCGGTTGTGTAAAGCACGAAGAGTTGTAGAAAACGCCTTCGAATCCTAGTTCAGAAATGGAGAATATTTTTAGACCAATTGCAACTAAAGTTGAAACCACAATTCTCATTATTAAAACTACGTGTATCTTGCACAATTTTTTACGTATTAAACAAAGTGAGTGCGAAAATTTCGATTTTTCAGACCCATCAGACAAACCTAGTCAACAAAGTGTCCTTAGACAGCTACAAAGTGATCCCAGACGAACAACAAACTTGGCATTTAGCATCCGAGAACAATTTGTTAATTTTTTTAATTTAAATAAATAACCTAACCTAAATACTTACCAGTATCATTTAATTCTTGCACCAATTTGTTCCCACACTTTATCTCTTTTTTCTCACGTTTTTGTATTCTTCATGTGATAAATCATACAAAATAGGGTATTTCTTTACTAATTCAATTAGTTTTTCCGTCAACGCCATCTTCTAGCCTTGGCCAAGAATGTGCGGCGATTCTACGGCGACAGGCGACACTAACCGTGCACGCCGCGTTTGAACATAAATCGCTGCAGTTTCGCTCGCGTCGACGCGATAGATTCGCAGCAGTGTAGGCGTTACAATTTATTTATATAGGTAGCGTTTCAATGCGAATAATTCGCTGCGAAACATTCGCTGCGATTGCGAATGTTTCGCGTTGGTTTGGGGGATCCTTTAAGTGCTAATTTTAAGTGCGAAAGCATGTTTGGGTGGCTTACCTCGCAGGCGCTAACTAGTCCAATCAATAGGTAGAAGAGCATCCCAAAAATCCTAACAGGAAACAAAAAAATATGGTGATAGAGGAAAGACAATTCTAAGAAAGATAGCGTTTTTTTCCTTTTGCTCGTAAACGGGGAAGTTAACCTAAAAAATTCATAAAAGTCAAAAAAACGGTTTTTCGCTAATAAAAAAAACTTGAACTCTGATCGGAAAAAGTTAAATTAGGGAAGTTGTAGGTATTAAAAAAACCTATCGAATCGTATTTTTGAATATATCGATTGCTATATTACTTTTCGAGGTATATCGAAAAAACCGTCAAAAATCGCCTTTTTTTTGTTTTTGCTCTATATCTTGCAAATTAAGGTTTTGACACTTGTTACTTACTGTAAATATAGCCCTCGGCGACCGAAAAAAGTTTACTTTTTTAAAATTTAAAAAAACTTAAAAATGTTTCGAGTTATATCGATTTTTCGAAAAAACTCATCTCGAAAATCGGCTCTTCTATCTCGACGAAGAGTCGTAGAGAAACGAATCGGCCCTCACTTTGTTCCTTAAGAGTTGTAATTTTATGGTAAAAAACAGTGATAAACCCAGTCGAGCCCAAGTCACAGTGAATACTTGTCGCGCGTAAATAATCTCTCTTTTTCATAATCTCTCGCGAATTTCGCGATTGTCGATCTACACAAGTGCAAAGGAAGGTTCCGCGTACTCAACGAGCCTTCTTTCAGGAATTTTCACCCATTCAAAAATTTTTGAAGGGAGTCAAAAAAGGAAGCCGAAAAGGGTTCAAGCATCTTCAGGATGGCTTTCTGGAGTCATCCCACGCATCAAGACCTGCTTACAACCCCTTAGCGCGGCAATTGTTGAGGGGGTGGGTTGGAGATGGAATATCACATTAGGCGTTGAATCGGCCGTTCACGGTGGGTCCTGTCAACTTCAAGAGCCTTCAAGTAATGCCTTGACATGAATTCGAGAAAAAACGACATCCCATGCTTCCTTCTACAGGGGCGGAACCAGAGAGGGTGGGTAGGAGGTAGAAGTAGGTGTGGCTTGGAGGGTGCTTGGATTGTCAAAGGGTGAAAGCGAGTTGTATCACCCCACACCAATTTTTTAGGCAGCATTAAAATCAATGGATTCGCCCAACAGAGGTCAAACCACCGAAAACCCTGCGTAAATGCAAAGAGGTGACTTAGGGGGGTTGGAAATGGGTTGAAGAAATGGGACAGCGGCCGAATACACAAAACTTATTGAGGAGGTCTTAGTGTGTGCCGGGATTTTTTTTAAACGACAACGTCCTTCTTAGTCAATCCTGTAGGTCTCTGAAATTGGCGTCAAAATCTTGCGAATTCAAATTTCGACATGGGGTTGCTTTTTGGGGTGTGGACAGAGAACCTTTTAAGTCACAACGTAGCGCATTCGGGTCATTAAAACCAACTCAGCCAACTCTATAGGCTACCGAAAATTAAAAACCGCAAATCTCTAACTCGAATAGAACGCAAATGTCGTTAATCTAAAAGTGATTTGCTAATTTTGACGAGCAGTTTATTTTAGGAATGGAGTAAGAATGCTTACATACTTTTTGTATTTTGAAATGTTAAATATGTAATCTCAACTGTGTAACATTCAAATCATAACTAACTAACTCTCAGGCAACAACACCACTATTTATAGTTTTACATGTTTCAAGTTTTACATAGTTTATAAGTTTACAAGAAATTTCATTTGACATCTAGAATATTAATATGTCATTCCATACAATTCTTTACATTAACAGGTAGTGTATAAACTAAATAGACTCAATATGTAAACTATAAAACTTAATAAATGTCAGCTGTCACTAAGCTCACTTTTACAAATGTCACAATATGTAACAGGCAACAAATGATAAGCTCAGCTCTAATGTGACGCAGATTTTTAAAAATAAAAAACACATGTGGCATATCTCCGTGATCAAGATAAAATCTTCTATTAAAGAAGCTAAAAATATACAGTGTTCTGTAGAAAAAAATAGGTTGCCTATGTCAATAACTTTGATATTTGACAGCTTACAAAATTGTAACAACACGGCGTAAAACTACAAAAAAAACTACATATATGAATTTTCGAACTCAAAAAATAGCATTTGTATAATAATATAGGCCAGTCAATAAAGCTGGAAACAAAATTGTTTTGGAAAAAAAAAATTTGGAAACAAATTGTTCCTATAAAATTAAAATTAAAATGTCCATAACTTTTTGAAAAAAATATTTTGCAACAAATCGAAAAACGTCTCCTTATATTTGTTTTCTAGATTATGAAAAAATATACTGCAAATATCCCACAGAGCGTTACTGAGAACCCAGGGAGTGCTCCAGTGTTTTTGAAAATTTTTTCGCAAACTTTGCTGACGGTTTTTTCACTATAAATCCTTTCTGTAAGAGGTGTATAGTCATCACCTAAAAAGTGAAGTGGGTCCCATGCGTCGTTTTCAAGATATGGCTAACTGAAATATCACGCACCGCCACTGCTCTGTAGTTTCCGAATTCGTCAGAGAAAATGTTATTTAATCTATCGCCTCGACGTGTTATGGAATATTCAAAATACCATGTAAAAAATTTTATTTTCGATTATTGTGCAAAAACTATTCATCGGACATAATCCAGTTTTTGCACACTCATTCTTCGTGATTTACTTACATTTTTCCACAAGATTGACTCTTCTAATGCAAAAATACTCGAATTACGAATTTATTAAGAAAAGGTAATTTTTTGCGTTTTTTCCGAGTTTTCGCAGCGAAAAATGTACCGATTGACTTGATTTTTTTTTTCATTTTTAAAGGTTTTTCAATTCTCTACAACTTTCCTACTGGATGCGATGTAATTGCTTCAATACCTTTTCTTCTATAAGCAAAAAACTGAAAAAACTCAATTTTTTTTTTTCACTAATTTGTTATTAAAAAAAAAAGTGCAACTATTTCCTAGACCAATTCATATACGTTTTCATCTAAGGACTGAACTTAAAAGTATCCCGTAGTCGGATTTCAGGTATCAATCGTGTCATAAACTCACCCCTTTTCGAGCTCTATTGACTGGCGTAATAGCTTAATATAACATTTCTCTCATTCTAATAATAATTCTTTAAAAGTGGGACTAAATACAATGAACACAGTGTACAGCGTATCCTTTTATATTTTGACACCTACCTACAGGTGTTACGTAAAAGATACAAAATTAAATACAGAACTCAATTCAATTTCCTCAAACTTGATATAATTTAAAATGAAATAATTCACAAAAGGGCTGAATCAAACATGTACAAACCCTGCACATTAAAAAAAAAAGTAGACTAGGACCTGTCAATCTATAGAAAAATACACATGGTATTCCATTTAAAAACATGTGCCCTTGTTTTTTTCGAGCTGTAGTTGTTCATTTGTTTTTTTATGATGATGCCAAAAGATAATACATATAAAATTATAAAACATTCGTAATGAGTTTTTTTCTATCTTGTATGATTCACGCTGTAGGTGGGTGTCAAAATATGAAAGGACGCGCTGTACATAGATATGAACATACATACGTACATACATACATATGTACGTATGTATATTGGATCGACAGTATATCAGTCAATAATGACCACCTGAAAAATACGTATAAATACATATGTACATATGTATATGTATATGTAGATAAATCCTATTTTTATTTCGGCTTTAATAAGCATGAACAGACGGTGAGAACAAAAGCGGTTAGACCTTGAGCAGTAATCTGTAACATAAATATTTAAACTGTATTGAGCCGAACCGGATCTTCTTTATGCGATATACCATTTTTTAATAATTGATAAAAAATCAATTGTTCAATAAAACTGCGGTTCATTCTACCTTTTTTAATTTTTCATGAGTCTGTTATTGGAAGTAATAATTTTGAAGGGGTTTCTTTTTAATATGTTTGAGTAATTATTTAGTTGCAAAAAAGCAACGAGAAATAGGTATTTATAGTTATTTAACCCTGACTTTTTTTGAAGTGAATGAGCTTTTTGTAATTAAAATAAAAAAGGAAAAGTAAATATTGACTTCGATAAGGTCGACAAACTTTCACAAACCAGTACCATTTGCAAATTGTGCAAGTCCATTTCAAATGAGTAGGTATCACTTTTTTACAATTAAATCGCTCGTCAAAATTAGCGTACTACTTTTTAAATTAGCGCCATTTGCGTTCTATTCGACTTGCGGTTTTTAATTTTCGGTAGCTTGTAGGGTTGATTTGAATGCCCTGAAGTCATTACGCTGTGACTTACACGGTTCGCCGTCTACAGCCCAAAAACCAAACCCATGTCGAAACGAAATCGGTCCCACAACTTACTTTTACCCTTTGACAACTCAAGCAACCCTCAAGGCCACTTCCACACCACAAATTTTTGAGTGGATGAAAATTCCTGAAGAGGGCTCGTTGATGGAGTTGGGTTGGAAGGCGGAACCTTCCCTTTCAACTTGTGTGAATCGACAATCGCCAAATTCGTAAGAGAAGCTAGGCACAAGTGGCAAAGTGTTTGTCACTTTTACGCATAAACTCTCTGTTTGGGTGGCCTAACTCGCAGGCGCTAGCCCAGTTCATGAGCCCAAGTCACAGTGAACACTTGCTGTGCGTACCAAGCATATCTCGCGAATTTTGCGATTGTCGATTCATACAAGTGTAAGTTCCGCCTACCCAACAACCCTTCTTTCAGGAATTTTCACCCACTCAAGAATTTTTTGAAGAGGGTCAAAAAAGGGGGTGATAAGACGCAAAGAGGATTTGAAGGAGACGGACAGCTCCAGGTGTGCCAAAAAAGGGTTCGAGCATCCTCAGGAAGAACTAAGTCATGTCATTTTACCTGACCTTGATTGTGTCCGTCAAGGTCATTGGAAGGTTAACTTACAAATTGTATTTCAAATAAGTAGGTTGACATCTATGTACTTCCCGTATATTAATAGTTTCTGAAATATCAATATAAGCCCACCGCGGCGGAACACCGTGTATATTGTACATTAAGTGGTATGCGTTGTCTTCATTCTTTAGTTATCCCCCCCCCCTCCTCCCCCACCCCGATGATGTCGAGTAAACGTCTATAAACAAGAAAAAATATGTCAATTTTTTTTCTAAATAAAAGCATTGTGAAACCAAATTAAGGCAACTAACATGTTATCAGAAATGAATTTAAATTAAGTTTCATTGAAAATTTGTGTCAAACGGCTAAGCAATAATTACCTATTACATAATAACCAGTATTCAAGCTTAATATCTCTTTTACCCAGATGATCTCGGTACTCATGCTGTAGGATGTGCCACCGTCTAAAATTTGATTTTATAGTAAAACGAATATCAGCCAAAGAGTCAAAATCCATTTTCTCTGATTACGAAGATTATATTGTACAAGACGTTGATTAAAATAAAATGAAGTGTGGGTAAATGTAGCACTAAGAATGGTTGTAGAAACTCTTTAGTGTGCAATTGAGGATATTAGGGAAAATCGATAACAACGGAATAAATATTTATTTGTGTTTTGCTCTGCCAGTTCTGCTTTGTGTTGGTTTAAAATACTTTAGCTACTAGCTACCATTGCTATTAAAATGCTATTTAATATGGTGATCCGAGTTGTTTAATGCACATTTTAACATTTGCTGTGAAACAAAGTCTAAAAAATGAGCACATTCACTTATATATTTTTGTATTAACACCTATGTATCTCAAAAGTTCAGGAAATGCTAGTAATTCTACATTTTTTAATTTCTCTTAATAACCGGAAATAAATCTAATAGTGGCCAATCCACATGATCAAACTACATGGATTATATAACATATCACTTTGTATTAAACAGCTCTTCAGATGTTAATGAATCCTTTTTTTTATAAGTAAGGAGAAAGTGTTTCAGATGACCCGGATATATTCAGTATTTCGAGACAGGTTAAGTGTACCTATTTTTCATAGGCGGCGTCACAGTGGTTTAAAATGTATACATATGTATGTATTTATAATAGTATTTGAGTTTTGGATTTGTACTGTCAAGGAAGGTATCCCAAATGTTAAATAAAAAAAAACTTATTAAGGAAGACACATTGAAATACAAAACCATTTTTGTTAGCGGTGGAAAAACGCTTTTAACATAAAATATTCTAAATAGTATAATGACATAGTGAAAGAATGTTGAATACATACTTTTACCAGAAACATTGAACCCAGTTCACATAAACTTTGACTTTTGATAACTACACGAAAAATGTTAACTTTTAAAATGTTAGAAGAAGTAATGTAACATATACAATTGGAAAGCCGACGTCGACCGGTTGTGAAAAAAGAACAAATTCTACACTTCTAACGTTCGTTCTAACGACTAACGTAGTGTTGTAAGAGGGCCGGTCTTATTCCTACACTACCTTCTGCAGTATGCAGTTGCTTCTTATCTGTCGTCTCACTTCTGTTTGTCCTTTTTCATACCTGGCCAATGTCGGCTTGACACACACGGTATACCTACTGTGTTCAAGATAATAATTCATTGTAATCTTGTTAATGGTAAAATATATAAATTTGGTTAAATGGGTGTTAAAGGATTGAAAATTGGTGTTAAATGGTTGAAATGCGCATATTTTCGAAAAACTTTTTTGTTTCATTACAGTTTAATTGAGAAAAAAGTCCTCAGAGAAGTTGTAGAACACTAAATATCATTTTAAATGAGTATAATTGAATATTTTAGCTTCAAATGTTCAAACGATTTTTTTCAAATCTGTCAAACCCAATAACCTCATAGATATTAGTTTTGTATGTAATGTTAGTCGTATGCGTACGAACAATAAGAAGTTCCAGAATCATTAACTTGTTTTTTCATCATATAATTTGAACTGCAGATTCAAGGCATCAAGAGAACCTCAAATTTCGTGGTTCTAGATCCGGACGTCTGGAATAGGCCTTAATGTGTCGATCATTTATAGTACAACATTATTATAAATTGCTTTGCTATCATTAAACTCCTAAAAGAGATAATAAATAATAACATACTGCACTGCTGGATTTCCCTATATACCAACTACACCATGGCGAAGGGCGGAAATTTTGAGAGGAAAAGGGAGCAAAGCAATTACTGACGCGGGGAGTGCTCATACTGAGAGCGTGAGGCGCCCAAAACAAAATTTTCCGCCTGTCAGCGTAGGGCGGAGAATTGCTAAAACCGCCACTGACGTACTGTAAGGATATTATTCCTTACATACTTGTTTCTAATACTGCTAACAGTTTTCTAGTCTCTCAAATAGCTATTAACTGCGCCACTGGTATACGATAATTGTCTATATTGTGACTCTCAGACAAACGAAGTAGGAAAGTTAATGTAATACATATATCCTACATAGATGCTGTTCTAGTTTCTCCTTTAGTAGCACATATTGTGAAAAACATACAGCGTGTTCCGCGATAAATGGAAAAAGAGAGGTGTGGATGCGAAGCAATTTTTGAGTTGATTTATACTATTAGGGTCTAAACCTACCTGAACGAAAAGTAATTTTTCCTTCTGAAATTACGATAAATGTAACAAACGTAAATGAAAATGTAACAAACGTAAATACCTAAATGAGTACTTCTATTTGTCAAAACTGTTTAAAATGCGAATATTTATGAATATTATGTAGGTAATACGAATACTTGATGGTAATAGTTGCTCTTAGTGATAAATGGGGAATGGGAAAAACGTGTACAGAGTGTTCTTTTATATATTGGCACCCACCTACGAGCTAAACCGTAAAAGACACAAAAAAACTGAATGAATGCAAATGTTTAAAATTTGTTATGGCTTTTGGTATCATAAAAAAAACAAATGAACAACTACAACTTGAAAACACAAGGATACATGCTTTTTTTTGTTAATGGAACACGCTTTATATTTTTCGATACAAGTAGGTTGATAAGTTTGACATCTGGTTTCATACGTAGGTATAAAACAAGTGAATCAATTTCTGTACCTACCAATTGCAGTAAAGTATATAAAAATATGGCTAGTTGTAACATACCAAAATCTGTAGAAAAAAACTTGAAAAAAAAATGGATGTAACGGTGATGGTTTCTTAGCCCGTAATTGATGTTTCTGTTTCAGTTTAAAATTGATCGAATAGGAGGACTTTAAAATAAATAAAATGGAAGGTGAGAAAAGCCGAGAAGAGTGCACTGAAGAATGCACTTCTTCCGTCAGTATTGGTGTTAACAGTAACGAATCTTCTGAGAATTCTGACGTGAGTATAGAAATCCGTATCAGTAGATCATTTTTATACCATATATATGGTATTTTAAATTTTTCATTGTTGATATTTTGACTGCCATATAGAGTTGCCATGTGGCCGGGAATGACCGGAATTTTCCCGGAATAAATAAGTTTTCCCAGGTTCCGGATTACTACTTCAAATTTCGTGATCTATCATACAACTCACATGTTCCTCATTTTTATGTATTGTGTAAAAATAATACCTTGAAGAAGTGAGGGTGTACAATTCAGTAGTAGTCAAATGCATTCAGTAGTATTTGTTAATAATAATAAGACTGCAGAGTAGTCCCTATGAATGGCTCAGATATATGAGCAGGATATGAAAATCCAAGAAAAAAATAATTCTACGTGATATTTTTAAGAAATTAAAAATTAGGAGATATACGTATAATGAGCCATCATACCATTCGAAAATGAATAAAATTATGCATCAGTAAATAGAAAAAATGTACAGGATGTTTGTACAGTATTTGAAAAAAATAACATTTCCATTCCATTAACAATTCCATTCGATAAAAATTATTATGGTTTGACGTCACCCTGTATGCAATTGAGTCATTTTGAACATATGGACTGGAGGCTTAGGGAAATAGCTATGTATGTCTCCTGTGAATAGTGCCTCTTTGTCTTTCTTAACGTACCTAACTTACACATAGTTTTTTAAGTACTGTTTCTCTATTTTTTTTTAAACAAAAAAATTAGTATCTTGATGACGCTTGATTTAAGGATGGGAAACTTGATGAAAATCCACCTACAATTTTATGTAGAATTCGAAAATGCAATAAAAAATAGGGTGTTCCGTTTAAAACAACGAAAGTGAAGTCTCAGAAATATATTCTAATATGTGGTCACTGCGAGACACTATGTATGTGCATAACCAAACATTAGAATTTAGTAAATCAATATTCAATATGAGAAACCGTATTACAGAGTAGAAATACAAAAAAGGCACACGAGGTACGAACCAAAAATTTCCGAAATTTAAGTTTCGCGCACGAACCAGTTGTAATATCGCGGCGTGCATTTGCACGTCGTATGATGGTTGATTGACTTTCATCAATACTGAGGCAGTGTAAAACGTGGCTTTAAGCTGGTATAGTTTGCAGCTGCATTACGTGTATTAATATTTAACATTACATATAGTTTTGGTGAAATTCGAGATGGTACAAGTTTCTGCTTTGGTAGTAAAACGCGTGTGCATTAAACTCGGAAAAAGTGCTGCATATCGAATGGTACACACTATTTGTGCTAGGAGGTCCTCAGTGGTCATCGTCATGAAGTGAAATTCGACCTTCTCTGAAACGTGTGTCCAATATGAAGCACGGAGAATTACCACAGCCTCATCAGTCATCACTAAAAGCAGTTTGTAACATTTTATGCGTTTCTGAAGCCCTTTTTCCGCGTTTAACGCAAAATTTAATACACACGCAATGTTCTACCAAAACCGAAACTTATTTCATATGAAAGGGTATCCCCCATAAGTATGGTGAAATGCCCCCCCCCCCCCCCTTTTTTTTATTTTCTTGGCATGATGAAAGTGTTTCTTAGGGCTAATTATGAAAGGTAGACCGAATTTTACGTCCAAAAAATTTTCCTCTCAGCTAGGTATGGAAAAAAAACCCTGTTTTTTTACGTTTTATTTTTTTTCTCTGTTTTTAACTGTCGAAAAAACCTGAAAAAAAATTCATGAGTACAGAAAATACGATTAGTTTTATGTAAACATTTTTTTCAAGCTCATTCAAGGTCATTATGACCTCTAAAAAAAATTATTCAAACTTTAAAAAATCCCATATATTTTAAACAAAAAAAGCTTCAGGCTCAGATTTTTAATATGTTATATTTTTAACTGTTTTTTACTACCTCAAATTTTTTCAGATTTTTTTGAGTGGTGGGTCATGCCCGAAAGTGCGAAAAATCAATTTTTTTGTCCGTGAAACGACTTAAAACGGCTTAAAATCTTCATTTTATAGTGTCCTAATTGTTTTCTTGCACTAAAAGGACTCAAATGACTTCAAACAATTAAAAAATATAAAAACTACTAGTTTCGATAAGTGGAATTTTTTTTCTTACTATTTTTAGTGAACATATTTTTTAATTGTTTGAAGTCATTTGAGTCCTTTTATTTTTTTCTATATAAGTTTTTTTATATAAGTTTCTCAGTTTCTTAATATGCGAAAATCTACTAAGGATCCCTCAGACATCAAGCAGTCGATTGCAATTCAGAAACTTCAGACCCAAAAACCTTCAATACATACCAACTCAAACGCACAAACCCCAAATTCACAAACCTACAAACCCACAAACCCCAAACTCACAAACCCCAAACCCGCAAACCTCCAACCCACAGACCCCAATCCCAAAAAACCCGAACCTACAAACTCCAAGCCTACAAACCCCAATCCCACCGACTCCAAACCCACAAACCTTAATCTGATAAGTAGCCTAACAGCCCACGAATCTTAATTTCACAAATTCTAAGCTCACGAATCTTAATTTTACAAATTTTGGGTATGAGGTCTGTGGTTTTGGGATTGTGAGCTTTAAATGTAGGCTTAAAATTTTTAGATTTGGGATTTGTCAGCTTGAGTTTCATTTCATTCAAAACTTGGTATTGTAGCTCAGGCTTTGACATGCTCAAATTTAATAAACATTGAATTTATGAGCTTGGAATTTGTAAAATTAAGATCCGTGGGCTTGGAATTTGTGAAATTAAGATTCATGGCCTGTTAAGCTACTCATCAGATTACGGTTTGTGGATTTGGAGTTGGTGGGCTTGGAGTTTGTAAGCCTGGAGTCTGTAGGTTCGGGTTTTGTGGGTTTGAGGTTTGTGGGTTTCGGGATTGTGGGTTTGGGGTTTGTGGGTTTGTGGATTTGGGATTTGTGCGTTTGTGGATTTGGGGTTTGTGAGTTTAAGTTCGTATGTATTGAAGGTTTCTGAGTATGAAGTTTCTGAACTGCAATCAACTGTTAGACGTCTAAGGGATCCTTAGTAGATTTTCGCATAATAAGAAACTGATAAACTTAGAAATTTCAACATGTGATATCTCAACGAAAAAAAAAAAAGATATTTGAGCAAACTCAACGGCATTCGAAAGAGGGAGCCTTGTACTTTTATATTATATTTTTTTTAAAAGAATAGATGGCATTACTACATAACCTCAAATATGACGAAAAACAGTGTGTTTTGCACTTTTAGGTTAGGATATCTCAAAAACCTGACTAGAGCAATTTTGCGGCCAGATTCGGATTAAGCGCACCAAAGTTCTTCGGGAATGCATATTAGTGTGTCAGCTTCTTGACCCTTGTTGACCTGTGTAATAAGTTTGTATAATAAGTTTTCATAAAAAAAAATTTTTATTATTACTGCAAGAAGTACATGCAAGTAACTTCAAATTTATTTATTGTCAGAAATTTTCACTTAATGATATATTTGTCCAAAAGCATGTCAACAGTTACTTTCAATGGGGGGATTGCTACGTTTTAAATTAAAATATAAAGGTGCAGGTGTTCTGAGTTAGGTGCAACTTTTTGCGATGTTCGTTTGGAGTAGCGCGCACGTTAACGCGCGTCGCACAGGGGAGAAAATCCTAAACCAAAAAGTTTATGTTGTTTTCGACAATAACTTTCGAATTTCGAATATTCCATTAACTTTCAGTACTGATTTTCGCAAGAATGGAGAGTCATTTTTGAAAAATCGGTCTGTCATTCTAGGTCGGCCATTTTGTTTTTAAATATTTTGACCTCAGATTCAGACTCCTTAATCCCGAAAACCCAAAACTATTGATTTTCGTAAGCCTGACGTCATTTTTGACAAAGTCGGTAGGCGATTTTGTTTTTGAAAATTTTTCTTCCTCGAGTTTGGATTCCTTGACCCCGAAAACGTTGGTATCCAAATTTTTAAGAATATTTGTTTACAATTTGATTTTTGGCCAGCTTTTCGGGCGTTTTAGTCGCGTCAATGAATACATAACACAAACAATCTTCGGAAATCCTCAAGAACAGCCCTGATTTTGATTTTTTTTTAATGTTTTTTTTATATTATTTAAAATCAGAAACCTTTTGGAGCGGGAACGGAATTATTAATATTGTTTAAACAATATATATGATATTTATGTAGAAAACAATTTTTTTTATACAATATCCATTAATAACTTGGAAAATAGAGTTATTTATGTTATTTTTTTTATATTGCTATTGTAAATAGTTTTAAATTATATGTCAATATATTTTAAATATATATATGTTAATGAATGTTATAAACAATTACCTATAAGTTTTTTCTATGTAATAATGACATGGAATTAATTTGTGGACCAAAATATGAAATTTTTATTAACTGTAAGAAATTAGTTTATATACAAAAAAAAAGTAAATTTAATTTTCATTTATATTTTGCGTTTCGGAGACTTCGTCTTCTTCAAGTGGTTATTGCAGTCATTTCCACTGCAAACAATGCAGGCTGGTGAGCAATGAGGACCACTTTTTCTGCAGCCACACGCTGAACCGCATCCTGTTTTGCAAGAGCAAAATATGATTTTTAAAACGTTGTTAGGTGCTGCTGGTTGTGTCATTTTGATTGGTTTTAAATAATGATTTTTTTGCCAACCCCATTTTTCAGGGGGTATTGAAGAATTATTTTTCCATTGCTGAACTTGTAGGTAGACTCTCTTAATATGTTGTTTTGCTGCATATTCTGTCGGAGGTAACGAATTAAGTTGTACGCTTTTATTTTTTGAAGCTAATGCTATGAAACGTTTATATCGCAGTTCATTCAAGTTTTTTGTCAGTTTTAGCACCATACATTGTGAGAATACAATTAATACCGTCATTAAAAAGCGCTTCTTCACTTTGCTCTTCAACCATAAAATTTTCAGCTGCTGCACGTAACGTTTATCATCAAAAATTTTAACAAAACTATTTTTACCTTTGTTATAGAAAGCGGATGTAGTATCACATCCAGTGAATGCATGAATAAAAAACAGATGCTCTTTTTTAATATTTAAATATTTTTCTGATATTCTTTTTGTTGAATAAACTCGTTGCAATAATAGTAAACAAACTCTTTACAGACATGAACATGAAAGACCACGAAATTGAAATGATTTACGGGCCAGAATTGTACAAGTCCTAAATAATATTTCCCCTGAACTGTTAGAACGCGTAAGAACTAAGTTTTACGATAGACTAGGTTTTTGCGAAGCACAAAGGGGCGACATTTTTCAACCACTTATTCAATAGGCATTTTTTTCTTTCTTTCGTCTTATATCCGGGTTGATTTATATTTTTATTTTTTTATTTTTTTATAGAACTTCAATTTTATTTTCTTGCAGACCGGTTAGTTAACGAATACAAAAATTTGAAAATAAATACAATTATGTTCGTACACTTCTTTTAAGTGTATGGGATAATTGTAAGTCAGAATTACGTAAGAATTTCGTTTCATACAGCTAAGGCGATGTACACCCTCATAGCTGCGAAAAAGTACAACTCCAAGTACCACTACAAGTCCCACTCACTCAAATTCGGTAGGTGATGGGCGGTGTCTCTCCACTCCACTTTCAAGTTTCTGTTACCCGCAGATAACGTTTTACATCATACGTTTCTAATACGTACACAAGCGTGAAACACTGGTGCATCTAACTGTATTTGTCTGTCCTTACTGGTGTCTTTTAACTTATTCTCTTCTACACATGTATCGCCAATATGTAAAAGTGCAATTTCCTAGGGTGTATATGTGTGTATATATGTATGTGTAAGCAAAAACAAATATATGTAGCGTATACGCGTAACACATATATATTTTTTTATGATTTAAATATTGAATTATTGTTCAAAACTTTCTTTTAACAACTATTTGTTACACTAAAATTAATATATGAAGATTTCTTTAGAAAAAAATAAAGACCAAACTGAATTTTTTATATAAATACCATAGATATTGTTTAAACAATATAAATAGTTCCGTCCCCGCTCCAAAAGGTTTCTGATTTTAAATAATATAAAAAAACAACATTTAAAAAAAATCAGCAAAATCGAAGCTGTTCTTGAGGACTTCCGAAGAAAAGGCTTCATTGACGCGACTATTTGGGACCACTGTGATGTTGTACACTGCCTCAGTACATCTGGAAGGTAGGACGTGCAGAGGCAAGCCGCGGAATTACATCAATAATGATTGTTGTAATTATGAATATAATATTATATAAGTAGCAAATAATAAAGGGTAGGAACCAAAACACTGATTTTATAATTCCGGTTTCAGATAGTTGAGGAAAAACGGTCAGAAACAAAGTTAGCGAAGAGAAATAGAAATTCAAAATTTAAATTCATGAAAAATTCAAGTGGACTAGTATCGCTTTATATAACGTCCTGCGAAAGAGACTTGTCGCCAAAAGTCACACTCAATCAGTTGAAAGCTGCCTTTCCGAATTTAGAGCCAGCTAGTTCTGTGGACACGAACTACGGTCTTATCATTAATCTCGCCAACGATAAGGACGTTCGAAAAATCTTAAAGCTGGACTTGGCGAAAATCTTCGGAAAACCTGTACAAGTAGTGCCTTTATTTTCAGGACAGTTTAAAAGAATAATCACTTTTAGAGATGTTCCATGGTGCATAAGGAATGAGGAATTGGAAATCTGCCTCAAGAATCAAGGGATACATTTTGGAAAATTAACGAGGGAAAAGTCGGTCATATACGTGGAGGTGTCGGATTTTCCAAATTTTCAGAGGTTACGAGAAGAGGGGATTAACTTTTATGATTCGGTAGTTTTCCGAGCCGCTGAAGATACAGGCCTTAATGATGACATTACGTATAACTCTGACAACATTATTCAGTGTTACAGGTAAGTCGCCCTTAATTCATAGCAAGGAACAAAGGGGAAACAAGGAGCGAACTTGTTAAAAGTGAAAAAAGGAATATGTTTATGATAAAGCAATTGTTCCGGAGTAAAGACTTTTCTACATATTAGTCAAATTGTCCAAATAGATCATGTAATTTTATTTAACTACTGAAAAGTGTAAAATATAAATCATGGTATATTACCTATGTGTATTATTCATATTAAAGAAAAGACAATTAATTATATTTTATTTTGTTTCCAAGTTAACGAAAATCGAAGGACACTTTTTAAATAGACGCAGTATTAATCACAATATACACATGTCATCACAAATCGCGTTACATATCAGAAAAAAATCACATCATTCACGGACAGGAAAATAAAAAATTTCATAGTACGGTCCAGAACCGTACTGAATACTGCTGACATATTTCTAAAACCCCAGGTTTTAGAAATATGTCAGCAGTATTGTCAGAAATAGAAAAGTTACTGCAGTAGATAATTAGCAGTTAACCCATTACCGCCCAAACAGACACAAGTTTTCGTCCTTTTTGTAGCGTCAATCTCGAAGGGAAATTAATGAATTAACTCAATAAAAACCACTTATCCTAATGTTTTCGGATGTGATCTTTCGATCTTTCAGAATTGTGATTAACTGCTTTAGAAAAAAATATGGCTGACTTTATGGAGAAAAGTACTGAAAATTTGGAGATTCATTTTTTTATATATATTTTGTTTAGTCCAAAAAGTACTCTAACCTACTCTGGTTTGTAGAGGGAGGTGGAGGCTATAGTTGGAGTTGATGATAGGATTTTTTTGCCGACCTCAACTGACTCTAATCTTTTCAAAATGCCGGACATTGCATTAAATCTCATGAAATATGAATTTTTCTCTAGTATTAACGAGAAAATAATGTTATTGTAAGTTTTTCTTGATCCACAGTCATTTTTCTCAATCAAAACAATACCACAGAATATATTTGACTAAATTTTCAATTTTCAATGATGGCGGATTCAAAATGGCGGCGTTTTCGTTATAAAAAGTAAATAGGAGTTTGTAATTATACTTTTCCTATGTCATTTCATGTTTTTAGTAACATTTTGAGTTATTCCTTGTGAAAAAAGTGTGAAATCCAAGATGGCGGATTCAATATGGCGGACATCATTCTTGAAAATTCAAAATTTGAAAACGGGAAAATTACAGTCATATTTTATGTAGAATTCTGATGGAAAATGACCTCTCAATCTTTTTCATAAAAATGCGTTCTATCTGAGTAAAAAATTATTTGTCATTCTAACCTCAAAACGCGGTTTTTTTCCGGTGTTGCGGTTCTCATGATGAAATCATGAGAATGATATATTATGCACTTAGGGATGTAGGCGCATTGAAGAATTTTTCTGAACTTCTCCGCATATAAATAGAAAATATATATTTTGAATTCGGGCGCATTGACGATTTTTTTTCCGGATCTTTCTCGCATATTTATTCAAAGAATAGTACGTAGAACGTACTTTCTGGTGGGTGTGAGAAAAAATCGTATATGCTCCACGAGAAATAAGTAGGCTGTGTACTTCCGGCGAGTAGTTTGCGCCCGAGCATCCCTAAATGCATAATATATAATTCTCATGATTTCATCATGAGAACCTCAACATCGGAAAAAAAACTCGTTTTGAGGTTAGAATGACAAATAATTTTTTACTCAGATAAAACGCATTTTTATGAAAAATATTGAGAGAACATTTTCCATCAGAATTCTACGTAAAATATGACTGTAATTTTTCCGTTTCCAAATTTTGAATTTTCAAGAATGATGTCCGCCATATTGAATCCACCGTCTTGGATTTCAGACTTCTTCCACCAGGAATAACTCAAAATGTTACTAAAACATGAAATGACATAGGAAAGGTATAATTACAAACTCTATTTACTTTTTTATAACGAAAAAACGCGCCATTTCTTGAGAAATCCGGCCGCCATTTTGAATTGAAAATTTAGTCAAATATATTCTGGGGTATTGTTTTGATTGAGGAAAATGACTGTGGATCAAGAAAAACTCACAATAACATTATTTTCTCGTTAATACTAGAGAAAAATTCATATTTCATGAGATTTTATGCAATATCCGCCATTTTGAAAAGATTAGAGTCAGTTGAGGTCGGCAAAAAAATCCTATCATCAACTCCTACTATGGCCTCCACCTCCCTCCACAAACCGGAGTACTTTTTGGACTAAAAAAAATATATATAAAAAAAAGAATCCCCAAATTTTCAGTACTTTTCTCCATAATGTCAGCCATATTTTTTTTTTCTAGAGCATTTAATCACAATTCTGACCCCGGAAATCGAAAGATCACATCCAAAAATATTAGGATAAGTGGTTTTTATTGAGTGAATTCATTAATTTCCCTTCGAGATTGACGCTCCTAAAAGGATGAAAAATTGTGTCTGTTTGGGCGTTAATGGGTTAATCCAGGAAAAATTGACATCGACCAGGAAAAAAATTGTTACACTGTAAGTTTTTTGGTACACTTTTGGTACTGGGATTCTAAATAATATAGGAGAGTTCCTCATCGATCCGAGTTCCGCTAGATCAGTTATGGGGGGGTCAAAAGTTAATGAAGACGTTTTTTTCGTGGATATCTCGAAAATTATTACCTTTTCAAAAAAATCAATACTGATTTGTAGATTAGATGAAATTCTTTACAAAAATTATACTAATTAATAACTAACTCTTCTCGAGATTTAACTCTTCAAACAATTTCTGTTACTATCTACCAGCTGCGTTTTTTTTTGTGTGGAATTTTTTTACTGTGGACCTAATCTATTACATATGTATGTTAAACTGATCAACTGTGAATAATTGATGTTGTTTTAATAAAAAATAAATTTATAATAGCTTCAAACAATCGAAATGTCGCAATTGTATGCCCAAGGGGGTGGTTTCCAAGTTAACTCCCCCCGCCTCGGGTCAGGTCTTTACAAAGAATATAAAAAAGTAGCTTTTTGTATCGCTACCTCATCTTGCGATAAGTAGGTCCGTCCGTATGACGGATTAAGTAAGTATGACGGATGATCCGATAAGATGACGGATTTATATAAAAGATGATAAACGAGGAGATGATAATCTTACACCCGACAGTAACGAAATTTAAACGTGATTAGTCATGGCAGTGGCTACAAGCTACAGAACAATTTAACTCTGCTTTTTTGAACTGCAGCCTTTACTGCATGGACAAAAAACTGTAATCAGCTGTACATCAGGAGTAGGCTGGAACAAAGTTGTTGTTGACCAAGAAATTATTTTTTGACATTCATCTCCCGTCTTCAGGTTGTAGAATATCTCCAATGTCCAAGCCATACCTGCACTTCGTAATTTGTCCGAAATAGATGTTGAACAGCAGAAAATTTTATTGAGCTTTGTTGACTTAACAAAGTTATCAAAGTCAAATAACTAAATCGAATTTCAAACACTGAAATTTACCTTTTTTTCATAAACTGCCAAAAGAAATAATATTTCATTGTTTTCATAATAGTTCATTGTTGGCAATGTTATTCCGGGCATTGTTGACTGTTGAAATGACTCCAGCATAATTAATAATGCTGAATGAATAATAATAATGAATGAGGTCGTTACTGCTCTCAAACTGTTTAATCGTTCTAAACGTTCCTTTGTTGTAAAATATAGGCTGTGTTCAGCGAATAGTCGGACCACGGTAGTCAAACATTCAACGTCGAACAATTGGCTGAACGGGTTTTTCTACTTTGACAAACAGCACACATAACCTTAACGTAAAATAACTAAATAGGGACCATGAAGGCGAGGCTAGACAAAATGATAGCTGCCCTCATATATGAACTAGAATATTATTCATGAAAAATTTAAAATTCCTTATAAATAAATGTAGTTAGAATAGGTACAGAATAGTAGGAACAGATTTCCTTCGCTGAACGATCTCGACCACCGACGTTACATTTCAAATTCCGACCAATGGGCGGACCACTGAAGTATCTTTCTCGCTGAACGAATTCGACGAGTCCGACCATTCGCTGAACACAGCCATAATGTTGAAGCAGTATCGTAATCACTTATTCACGTAATCACGTAAGAGTGTGAAAATAAGATGTGGGACAATTTGGATATGAACCTAAAATTTGTGCAATACTTTGCCAGGTTCTTTAAAACATATTATTTTATCCAGTGATACGCGTGTAATCAATATAACTAATAAGTCCACATGTTCAAGAACAATGCTAGTGTTCAATCAGTATTAATCAGTATTGACTGTTCAATAGCTATCTCGATAATTAAAACATAAGTATTCAGTGCTTCAAACTGACTATGCTTCCAAGAGCTCTGGGTTGGTATACAGTTTTTCATGTTTCAATGAAAGAGCAGACGGTACGCTAGATGCTTTTCGGAGCCATTACCTACATATATCTGCGAAGGAGACGAAATTCCGTTCATAACTACTGTAGAAGTTATATGGGAGTATATTTTAGATATTTAGTGTTACAGGAAACATATACAAGATAAGGCAGTGTCCATATTTTGACGACAAAGCGTTTTTGCGCATTAAAAAAAATGTTTTTGAGATATTCACCAAAAACCATTTTCGTGACCCCCCATAACTCTTGATATAACATAACCCCCAAATTTCGTGACAGCGGAACTCGGATCGATGGAACTCTTCTGTATTATTTAGAACCCCAATTCCAAGGAGTGTGCTAAAAATTTACCTTGTAACAAATGTTTTCGAACTTCGACCATTTGTACGTCTTTATTTCCTGGATCAAATAAAATATTAGCTCTAATTTTTCTTCGTATTATTGTAATGTTGAAAAAAACTAATCATAATAAACCTTTATCAAAATATCCGAGACGTTTCTTAAAAACTCGTCTTTTCTGAATTGTACATACTTAATCATAATCAACATCAATTAATAAAACTAACCCTGTACCCACCTACTAAATATATTTCAGGTGTCAGGGCTTCTGGCATACCGCCAATACGTGTAAACAAAACATCAGGTGTGTTCGCTGTGGTGAGGAACATTCAGTAGAAAACTGCAATAGGCCAAAACATAATCCGATTTGCTGTAATTGTAAAGGACCTCACCATGCAGCTTACAAACTGTGTCCCGTCAGAATAAAACTGAAAAAATCTGTGAGAGTTTCGTTTTCCTTTAACCAGTAAAAAATAAAATACCTACCAGGAAGAAAAATGTATGTTCATTGTTAAATAAAAATTTAAAATGTTGTTTTTTCTTTATTTATTTTTGCGTGATATTTATGGAAGCCTTCGGTCTAGAAAGATTGATAAATTTAGGGGGTCGTATATACAGTTGTGTAAAGCCGACATCGGCCAGTTGTGAAAAAGGACAAATGCTAAACTTCTCGTTCTAACAACAAGCACAGGTGGTGAGAGGGCTGGTCTTATTCCTTCACTATCTTCGATGCGTGTGCGGTTGCTTCTTATCTGTCGTCTCACTTTTGTTTGTCCTTTTTGATTACTAGCCGATGTCGGCTTTACACAAACGGTATATTTCGATAGAGGAGGGTTTTTGGAAACGACCCCTAGAATAGTTCTGATTTTTTTATATCCCATGTTAATGTCTATGGGAACTTTTACTTTGCAATATATATCATAGATGGCGATAAGAAACTACAATACACTCAACATCCACATATCCGAACTTTTTTTTCCGCAAAATTCCACATTTCCGAACTTTCTTCACCTAGATGAATATAAATCCTTCAAAATTTGAAAATGATTGACGAAGTGGATAACAATAAAACAAAAATGGATGTTATTAAAGTTACTGGACAAATTGCATTGGTTTCATCGAGGGACAGTTCCAGTTCTGACGAAGAAATTTTATTTATTGCACAATATCGACAAAAGCACACAAAAATTCAAGATTATGTTAACACAACTGTATTGCATTGAAGCCCTCCTTTTTAAAAGTCATTTTAGATTGTCTAAACTATCACACGCGCGCGCGCGCGCATATACGCATACACACGTAGACATAAGTAATTGTAGAGTGCATTCTATAAAACCTTATCACAGCTAATAGTATTCAAATTTATAACCACGCTCCAATCATACATGGCATATGCATACATTTTTACACCAATAACCAATAGCAGCTAAATAATTAGTCTATTATTTAGCTGCTATTGGTTATTGGTGTACGGTTTCTAAGCCTACTTTGACCGGTTAAATGGACTATAAGTCCTGTTGCACAATTGAGCTAACCACAACCATAACCATAAGCATAACTGTATTTTTTATGTTTTGTTCACAACAAATCTGCATAAAATAGTGTGTATTTTAAAACTCCCGCATAGAGGATTCAGTTTAGCCAATTGCACTAAATAAAACATTTTGTGTGAAAAATCAGAAACGACAATGGAATTAGAAGAAATAATGGACATCGAATTGTTAACTAATGTTGTAGTAATTTAGTATTAATCATTGTTAATTACTATTGTATTTAGGGTAACCCTTAACCCACATTTCACAAGAATGCAGACACAATGTTGGTATTTCTGGCAAAACGTAATTTTAAACGTAAAGATAAAATAATTTCATCTTTATGTTTACGGTTATTGACGATTGAAGGTTATCCTTAATGCTAATGTTAATTGAGTAAAGGTGGGTTCATGCAGATATTTTTAGTAATAAGAATAAGAATAATAATAAGAATAAAAGTTAAACCTTCGTTTTATAATGACCCAGTTCATGCAGTAAATCCTTATTTTTAAAATTATTACTAAAAATGATATTTATTGCATGAACTGGGTCATTATAAAACGAAGGTTTAACTTTTTATTCTTATTACTATTCTTATTCTTATTACTAAAAATTTCTGCATGAACCCACCATTAGTTGTAGACAAGAACATTATTTTCATATACACATCTTTGTGGTTATGGTTAGTTTTACGTTTAAGTTAGGCCCGTTGCACAATTAACATAAACGTAAAATTAACCATAACCACAAAGATGGCGTATATGAAAATAATGTTCTTGTCTACAACTAAGTCAATTAACATTAGCATTAAGAATGACTTTCAATAGTCAATAACCGTAAACATAAAGATGAAATTATTTTATCTTTACGTTTAAAATTACGTTTTGCCAGTTATAGCAACCTTGTGTCTGCACTCTCGTGAAATGTGGGTTAAGGGTTACTCTAGATACAATAGTAATCAACACTAATTAATACTAAATTATTTTTATAATTATATAATAAGTTTACCTCCACAATTTGGCGAAAAAACCCTCTGCAATTCGGCGTTTTTCTATCCCCACTATTACCACGAGCTCTTTGCTCCTGTGCGGCGCGCTATTTGAAAGCCTTGCAACATTATTTTATTGAATAGGAAGCAGAATTATATTTAAAAACGCGATATTCCTTTATATTATGGGACCCTTTATGTGTATTTATAGAACCCTTACAATTTTTGGCTCCATTACTTAAAAATTTACTAAAAATTTGGTCCGCTCACTCCTACGTACATTTTTCACGCCGGCAAAACAACAAATAAGTAGAGCCTCACTTGACAGTAAGCACCAATGCCGTGACTTTTCAGTGGCTGTGGTGGGGTACCCCTCTTGAAGCCAAATTCTGGAGACATTCTGTTCCCGAGCTACGCCGAATTTTGGAGACTCCAGTATAATTCCAGTGTCGTTTCTGATTTTTCACACAAAATGTTTAATTTAGTGAAATTGGCTAAACTGAGTCCTCTATGCGGGAGTTTTAAAATACAAACGATTTTACGCAGATTTGTTGTGGACAAAACATAAAAATTACAGTTATGCTTATGGTTATGGTTGTGGTTAGCTCAATTGTGCAACAGGGCTAAGTCCTGTTAAAGCCTAAGGGCCGGTGCCTGTCCACAGTGTCCACTCGTGTTGGAGAGGCCTAAATTAAACATTTTTTGTGAAAAATCAGAACGACACTGGAATTAGAAGAAATGATGGACATCGAAATGTTAACTAATATTGTAGTAATTACTATTGTTAGTTACTATTGTATTTAGGGTAACAAGGGTTACCCTAAATACAACCACAAGTACAATACAACAAAAATACAACCCTAAATACAACCCACATTTCACGAGAGTACGGACACAAGGTTGGTGTAACGCACCGGTGCTGTACTTCGCAGCACCGGTGCCTGTCCACAGTGTCCACTGGTTTCCTCACTCGTACGCAGCACAGCCGCCTTTGCGCGACAGAGACAGACATCATCATATTGTTACGAATTTCACTTCAAATTAATCACTAATTCAATTCTAACACGTTTATTTAACAATCTACAACTCGTGGGTCTTAACCATGTAACATTCAAAACATAACTACTTTACTAACAACTAGTGTATAAACTAAATAAACTAAATATGTAAACTATAATACTTGATAAATGTCAGCTGTCACAAATGTCACTTTTACAAATGTCACAATATTCTTGTATTTAATTCCAAGTGTTTGGCCGGCGCTCGGCCGGACCGGCAAAAGCACCGGAGTTGGAGAGGCCTGTATTAGGGGGAATTATCTGATAATGCAGTCACAGTTGTAAAAGCAATAAATGGTTAAGGCCGCTTAACAGTTCGCAATTTTTATTGCCGGCAAGAAAAATTGCAGCAATTTGTATTGCGCGCACGCGTATTTGTGTTTATTTGTTAAGAAATTGTCCAAACAGATATAAATACGCCTGCGCGCAATAAAAATTGCTGCAATTTTTCTTGCCGGCAATAAAAATTGCGAACTGTTAAGCGGCCTTTAGATGTAGATTTACTTCACGGTCGGTCGGCGCATTATGTGTTATTATTATATTAAGTGGGAGGAGATTTGACGTCACATGATACATACCCTGTGGTGACGTCTCAAAAACAGACAAGGTTTTGACAACTTTGAAGTATACTTTTAGCAGGTCATTTTAACATTTGTAATATCACATTTGTTTGATCTATTTTTTTCGACATTGATCTGATATGAATTAAAAGTAATAAGTAATACGTTTAATAAAATTAATTAAGAAGTTAAGGTATCACAACATGTCATTTTTGGTTTTACTTGTTTACGTACATATGTATGTATAGACATAAAAAAAAGTTATCAAAGTTGGCCGAGAAAAAAAAGACGTATTTCTATTCTTAACCGAATTTATAACCTTATATACTTGTCAAGATTGTCACATTATATGACAGCCATTGTTTATTTTACAAATTGTGACAGTCACTTGTCAAAAAGTTTGACATAACCGAAAAGCTTAGACATGGCCGCTATTTCCATCTCTCTCGTTCATATCCAGAGTTGATAACGTTTTTTTTTGGATGTCTATATATAAAAGTGTCAGTAGACTAGAAGCTACCAATTTTTTTGGTCTAAATCAGGCCTCTCCAACTCCGGTGCTATTGCCACTCCGGCCGAGCGCCGGCCAAGCACCGGGAATTAAATGCAAGAATATGATGCTGTCTGTCTCTGTCGCGCAAAGGCGGCTGTGCTGCGGACGAGTGAGAAGGCAGTGGCAGGCACCGGTGCGCGCCGGCACCGAGTGCTCGTGTTGGAGAAGCCTGGCCAAATTTGGGCAGAATCGGAATGTTGCATTTCGGAATGTTTTTAAAATCGGAATATATTCCGATTATTTTACATTCCGAAAACGACGACGAAGCGCTACGTCTAGTTTCTTATGGAAATGAGCGTTGGGCATGCAAGTAACAAAAGGTGGCTTTGTTTGGCTTATAAATTACACTACTATAATAAATATAATAACATCAATGACATTATTAGTTCATTCTGTAATTTTAAATGTTATGACCGCCAACATATTATTTTCTAAATTAAAAAAATAATAATCAAATTTGCTGGACGGGCAGAAAATATTTTGTATTTATCCCAGATACAAATCACTGCCATATTATTATATTTACAAAAACACGAGCGATTCAGTCGATTTAAATGGAGCTTCTGTTCAATAAAAATTATTTATTAAACACTGGGCAACCGAGATATTTTATTTTGGTTGCCCAGCATCATCAGTGCCTTCTGAACGAGTTTTCTAAATCTGGACAATCAACAAATACAAGACGAATTCGTCTACATTTTAAAAATTCAAACAAAATAATTTTTTTAAATAGTTATTTTGCCAATCCATTTTAAACTTATTTTATTTAGGTATTATTATTTTTAATTATTGTTTAACTTTTAATTATTGATAAAAGGTATGTAGTTACTTGTTTATTTTATGTTTACCGTTCTACAAAATTATGATTTTTATTGTTTTATTTTTTCAAATAAGTTTTATTTTTTTCTCCACGTTAATATTTTGATTATATACATTTAAAATTGATTTTATTGTATTATTTTAACTCTTTTAATTATAATTATTCAATCAGTTGAGAGCGAGTAAAAATAACAGCTGACAACTAGATAACTAAATAAACTGAGCCCGTACCTCGTTTGTATCCCCGAAATTCTAAATGTGGAATGTTAAGAGAAATTAAATCGTCGATTCCTCCGTCAAAACTTCCCGCAACTGGCAATCGGCGATTCAGCGTCATTCAGCGTCTCGGTAAGTACGGATAGGAAGGACGATTGAGTGGAAAGCAAAAGCTATCTGCATCCGCCGCATTTCACATTTCGGAATGGTCGGTAACAATCGGAACCTTCCGATTATTTTAAGAATCGGGAATTTCGTTTTATTTTTTTTACGTTATTTTGCTAATAATAGTAAATAAAACGGCTGGATTGTTTTTATAATCATCTAAAAATGAGCGGCAAAAGTGACATTCTGTGTTCCATTTGTAAGTTTTTATCAATGGAAACACCTTTATGCTCATATGAGGAATATTCATCATTGTTAATTCAGCGTTCCGATCTAAAAATTCCGTAATGTGTCCATGCTGTTCAACTATTTTGAGTTCCTATGGAGATCTAAAGCCGGGCACAGACATGCGGTATTCGGCGAGTACCGAATAACAAATATTTGCTATTCGGCAAGTAGCGACTAGTGTGGATGGGTTGCTCGTGACGAATATTCGCTATTCGGTGTTTCCCACTGTCTGTCGGTATTTTGGCCCGAATCAAAGAAGACAAATATTCGCCATTGCACTCGATACACATATTCGCGCAAATTACGTGTGGTATTTTTTGTATTTGTGGTCAAATTTAGTGTATTTTGTTTGTAAAAATGGAGTGGAGTAATGAGAATATATTGGCATTTTTCGATTTCTATAAAGCTGAATCGATAGTATGGAATTCAGGGCATAATGACCCATAAAAACAGAAATCTTGTGTATGATGCTTGGAAAAGAATAGAAAGAAACATGGGCGGGAGATATTCTGTTGCAGAGTTAAACAAAAAAAAGATTCGCTAATGGCGTCGTTTAGGGCTTGTCAGAATAAAGTTAAGGAATCTACATCTACAAAACTACATCTACATGTACAAAATATCTACATCTACAAAAAATATGCACAACTCATAACTATAAAGGTAGCAACATCAATTATCATTGTTTCACTATCCATTTTAATTTGAACGAATATTCGTTGTACCCACACCGTGCAGTCTTCGGCAACTACGCCGAATGTGTGTGCACCCTGTTCGCCAAATACAAATTAATTTTACGAAGTTGCTCGGCGAATAGCGAATAATCGCGATTCGCCGAATACCGCATGTCTGTGCCCGGCTTAAGAGATCATGTCATTACGGAACATGATATCAGTATATTTAAAGAAGAACTGTGTTTTCAAAACTAGGCAGAAATATGTTTCCCAGTCTATTTTAAAAAATCCATTTCCGTCTATTTTAAAAAAAAATACATATGAACAGAGCTGTCACGAATCATTTAAAAAAACATCCTACATGCAATAAGGTTTAAATTTATTTTTAGGTTTAGATATTTGTATATGATTTAAATCACTTTTATTACTTTATACTTAATTATTTAAGTATACCTAGATAAAATTTAAGTATATGTTTTGACATTATTTAAATCTAAAAGGATTTAAATATTTTAAAAGTATTTAAAATCCTATTTTTTGACAAAAATAAAGATACTTCCTAAACAGATTTAAACAATAAATAAAAATATTTTCTGAAAAACAGATTTTAAACAAAGATTTAAATCAAAAAACACTTCAATCACAAAAATGTATTTAAATATTCCTTTATGCTACAGCTCTTCATAAGAACCTGAAAATTTAAAATATATTTAGTATTGAAGTTTACAAAAATCGCTGCAAAACCTTAATTTAACAGTTCGCTATGGTGTCGCTGTCATCGCGGCCGTCCTCGATGAACCGCTTCGTCTCCTAGATATATGAGTTATGAGTAGTTATTAGCCTTTTCTGACAGTCAGCGGCTTAACACTCCCCTGAATCGTTTGTATGAGTTTCGTAAAGATCTAGAAAACTTAATACAGTTCTATTCTATGGCATAGACACCGAGATTTAGGTCTGTTCTAAATCTCGGTGGGCATAGACAACTTTCATGAATGATTCATAATTTCCTGCCGTGTTCTGTGCTTGGTAACTTGTTAATCTTGTTTGGTTATGTTATGAAAGATCATGAAATACATGTTTTACTTGATTTTTACCTACCTAGGTTAAAATCCAGTTGCTCACTTCTAAATCTCGGTGTTGGTCACCTTGTTCTACAGAAGTGACAAACATAGCACAAATAAAACGACAGAGAATCATGATAGTAGAATTATTGAACTGTCAGCATCTCAGCTATAATATTAATTAGTTAATTAGTCGGCCGCTGAGATAAAAAACGTGTCAGCCACATATATCTAATACTCCTATAGGTAAAACAAGATACGCGTTACGCTCCCTGGTGGTCGCTCAACAAACTAACGACTGGGCCATCGTTTATTCAAACGTCCGTCTGAGTTCCATTGTGTTAAAAATTTTCCATTTAAATTTGTGTTGTATTCATTAAAAAGTATGATATTAGCGTTATTTTGTGAGTATTATAATTAGAATGAATCACTATTGTTGTGTACCTCGCTGCTCGTCCTGGATGAAGAAGGATCCCCCATCAACTTTTCATATACATATATATCTTGAATAACGAAATCATGAAGTTTCCCTTATACATAAATAAATTTGGATAAAACTGAGGATAGGAAAGCCCGTTAGTAAATTTATGAATGTCTGTTCTCTTCATTTTGCTGAGGAGAATTAATTTTATCGATGTAAGTTTTAGTAGTTTAAGGTTAATGTAGATATTTATCATTATTATTGTCTGTTTCAGTTAAGGATTCAAAAAGCGGAATATACTGAAAAAACTACAGTACCTTCAAATTCATGAAGTCATGAATGGCCTGCATTCAGAACATGTTCACCCTCTTATAAGCCTGGTTCTCAGAGCTTCGTCATGTCGCCGCGACATTTCCCCACTACTTAAAAAAAATGTTTATTACTTGCAGTAGCCGCGACACGGAATACCACAGTTTGAATTTGAAATATTGCAGTTTGTCACAAAACATCTAAATAGACAGTTTGTATTGTAGAAGTTCTGGATATACTTCCGTATACGGACTATCTTCAAATCGCTTGAAATTTGGTATACGGATGTTTTTTGGTGTGATGAGTACGAATCTGCGTATGAAAATACCCGCAAGTGCCCGAAAGTGTCCGTAAATGCCTCGAAGAGCCCACAAGTAAGGTTAAAGTGTGCACGATTACGATTTCTGTGGCGCCGCATATTCGTATAGAACAGGCCAAAAGAAACACTTTTTATTCTTGGATGTCTCGCTTGGATATCTTGGATATCTCGCTTGGTTTTCGAGATATCGAGGGTGGAAGTTTTAAATTGTAATATTGGTGTATATCAGCTCCTATGTAGCATTTGAAATGGTTTATTTGAAAACTATTTTTTTTTTCAATGAACTACTAATAGTTTTGTCGGGGAAGGCTAAATTGTAGGTGAGGGTGTTATTGTTGAGATTGATGAGTGTAAAAGTGGACGTCGAACGTGGACGAGTTGTCGAAGGATCATGGCTTCTCGGGATGATCGTATGCGGAGAACCAGAAAAATACAGAATCGAAATTTGCCCAGAGAATAAGAGGGCCGAAGCAACTTGCTTTATTTAATAAAACAAAAACATAGCGCCGAATACTGAAATCCATACTGATAAGCGAGATATCCAACACTTTCATTTAGCGATTTTGACGCATTTTAACCTTACTTGTGGGCACTTACGGACACTTGCAGGCACGTGCCGATATTTTTATAGTGCAGATTCGTACTCAGCACACCAGAAAACCCCCGTATACCAAATTTCAAACGATTTGGAGATAATCCGTATACGGAAATACAGCCAAAGTTCTTATTTGATACGCCGAAACCATGAAAAATGGCCATTTACATAAACAAAGTAAGAAGAGCGACTCGCGACAGATTGTGTAGTTATATAATAAACTACACAAATAATAATAATGTAATATTTCAACTACAGACGGCAGTCGCAGCGACAGGAAAATAAACTTGGTGGGATGTAGGGGAAATTAAATAAAACGTTTTTATTGGTCGGCGATATGTCGCCAGCGACACGACGAAGCTCTGAGAACCAGGCTTATCACAGGCCAAGAGTTATCATAGGTTTGTTCCGAATACACTCGAACCCCTCTTATAAATAATATTTCGTCTAAATATTCCATATACTATTTGAAGATATTCAATCTAATGGTGGCACTTCACTTGGCGTAGCGTATTTGTATATTTGTTGTATTTGCCCAAAAACGGCGATGTGTAGAGAAGCTATTCGCTATATTTGCTTTATTTGTACAAATAAGGCGAATAGCACTAACAGCAAATACACTCAAACCCTCTTATTTCACCTTCGCTTAATTCACACCCTCTCTTATTTCACCACGTTTCCCCCTAGTATTTCACGAAACCGTCCCGCTTAAGTCGCCGCCTGTAAAAGTTTTAGAACTACGTTTGGAAATGGGATTCTCGCATGAATATGTACAATTTTTATTGAAAAAAATGATTGTGTAATACATTTATTGATTTAAAATAGGTCTTTTTAAAATATTTAATCTTTAAAATATTCATTCAAGTGGAAAATTGAACTTTGTCACGCACGACTGGGTATACGTACATTGATTTTTCGTTCAGTTGGCTCATTTTTCGTTATAACAAGTGCTGTGGTATATCTCTAAATATTTATTTTTGCAGCTAAAACACGAATAAGTTGAGGTTATGATCGCGACTTAAGAGAGGATAAATTTCGTGACTTAAGCGAGGTAATGATGCACGGATTTGGCTACTTAAGAGGGGTTCGAGTGTACGCGTTTCCGTCCACTTGTCGGTTTTCAATCACGCATCAAAGAAGTCAAATAAGGCGAATATTTGCGGTAACCGTCCACACTTGGTTCCACCAGCGCCGTGTTCGTCATGGTCTTTTAGTAACTTTGTACTTATGTAAATTTAACATGTATTGGTAATAAGAAGCATTCAGGTAATAAGCTGCTGTCGCTGTCAACACGTCCGTCACTGTATTCACTAGTTCTGAATATTCAAACATATTTGGCATGTTTGAGTGTTTTGCTGTATGTGTGGATGGCATGTTTGGAATATTTGCGAATACCTCAAATGTTTGGACAAATACAACGATACTCAAACACAAATACGCTACGCCAAGTGAAGTGCCACCATAATGTCTCTCATTCTTCTTAAAAATGTCTTCAATTAATGTATTAAACAATTTTGTAAAAAAACACATGTATACCTTGAAGTATTTATTAAAACTTTTCAAAATAAACCGATCCAACCTCAAAATGTATCTTCCATAGGTGTATTCTATCAGTATAAAAATAAAAAATAAAACACTACATTTATGCCAGCAACTTGTAAACAGTAAACCTTGATCATAAAAGGTGTTTTTAGGCAGTAAATAATCAAATACTACACATAAATAATAAATTAAAGCGGCAACTTGAATATAAAACACATTAAAAGCAATGTAAAAACAAACGGCTAATGGCCCGCTTGTGTTCAATTCTCGGGCATGCGCGTGAGACTCGATGTACACTCAACATCCACATATCCGAACTTTTCCGTTCCGCAAAATTCCACATTTCCGAACTCTCGTCACCTCGGGATAACCGAACTGCTGGCGCATGCGCAAAGGGTTTTTCTGGCTCAATGGTCATTCGACAGCGACATTTGACATTCGACAGCGACAAGTTCGGAAATATGGTGAGAAAAAATTCGGAAATATGGTGAGTTCGGATATGCGGATGTCGAGTGTAGTTACGAGAGACAGACGCATAAGGCCGGTTGTACGAAAAGTCAGTGAACCGTCGTTCAGCTGAACTCCCGTTCAACGATGAACGTCGTTCAACATACTTCTTGTTGTACATCCTCGGTTCAAACTTCGATCACTTGAACTCGTTCAAGAATGTGGTGGCAACAACAAAAATACCGTTTTTAGTGATTTTTATATTTTTATATTAAAAAATGTGGTATTACTTTTGAGTCGTCTTAACCTCACATTCTTCACAATACACTGGAGTCTCCAAAATTCGGCGTAGCTCGGGAACAGAATGTCTCCAGAATTTGGCTTCAAGAGGTACCCCACCACAGCCACTGAAAAGTCACGGCATTGGTGCTTACTGTCAAGTGAGGCTGTACTTATTTGTTGTTTTGCCGTCGTGAAAAATGTACGTAGGAGTGCGCGGACCAAATTTTTAGTAAATTTTTAGTAATGGAGCCAAAAATTGTAAGGGTTCTACAAATACACATAAAGGATCCCATAATATAAAGGAATATCGCGTTTTTAAATATGATTCTGCTTCCTATTCAATAAACTAATGTTGCAAGGATTTCCAAATGGCGCGCCGCACAGGAGCAAAGAGCTCGTGGTAATGGTGGGGATAAAAAACGCCGAATTGCGGAGGGATTTTTTGCCAAATTGTGGAGGTAAACAAATTTTGGAGGGCCAAATTTTGGAGACTCCAGTGTAGTTTATAGAGATGTTTTGTGGTTTATAGTAAATTTAAAAGATTTGTGACAGATTACATTCAGCTAGGTTTTCTAGTTTTATGACAATTTAATTGAAAACTGATTTTTATTAACTACATTTTCTGTCAATATAATAAAACTTCTAATAACGTCTTTCATTCATGTAACTGTTTATTGTAAGTACCGTGAACATATGTACAACGTTGTTACATGCCTTTTCTTTTGATAAGTGTCTTTATCAGTGTATTTCATGAAAGCAACTTATTAAATGACTTAATTTATATCAGTTGTTCGACCAAACGTTTTTACACATTTTTTTAAATGCGCTTATTTTTGTAACATATAACGGTAGAAGCATTTTAATCTTTTAGCAATATTTGCAAAATATTCATTAATGGGTGAATGGCCTTGTCCTGTGGTTGATACCTCCTATCTCCTATGTTATAATTATTATCTACAGCGGGAACTCTCACAACAAAATTCATGGCTTCTTGTAAGTACTTCAAAAGTAATTGCTGGTGGTAGACCTTGCAGCACAAAACGTCTAAATAGACCTTGCAGCATCTTGCAACGTCCACATAGTTATAAACATTGCCCACTTTACTTTTTTGACATTGGAGCAATTTGTTAGAATATTTCTCGATTTAAAAAACTGCACTACATCATTTGACAACCCGGACCTATCCTTAAATTCATCATCACTCCACTTCGTTAAATGATTCTATCTGTAAATACTAGACTAAATAAATAGGTCGCCGAGGACGTGCTACAATATTGTATAATTCGAAAAAATCATATGTTAAAATATTCCATCATTTTATGTTAATTAACCCAATAGGTACCACAAAACAAGAAGAAAAAAACAATATTTGTGATATCAAGAATATCACAAAACAAGATTACACGTAATCTCTAAACAAAATAATGTATGTATGTGTCCACTGTTATCAATTCATCATATGATGCCAATGCGGGTCTCTTAACTTTTCCCGATTTCCCGCCAACAGACGATCCGAATTATTTTTACCACCACTAGACTCCGTAGTATGTATGTACATTTTTCTTGAACTCCGTTTCACAAATCACATATATGTGTGTTTTGTGCTCCGTTTAAACCGAGGACGTTGACCGTTCAGCTGAACTTGTAATTGAACCCGAGTTCAACGCTGAACTGTGTTCGTACAACACCCGAAATGCTGCTGATCCGAGTTTAATGCCGCATTCAGATTCACGCGTAACGCGTACGCGTAACTCGCGCTACGAAATATGATTGGTTAAATTAACAAATTTGAATTTACGCGTACACTTCAAGGACATTACGCCAAAAGTTGAAATAAGTTTAACTTTTTGCGTTTACGCAGAAAACATAACCTGCAAAAATGGAGGGAAGGGTAATTATTAATTTGTGATATATATCTTCTGATTTCCTATTTTGTTTTATTTAACATTTTAATATCATAGGTTTATATGTGTGGTTACTGTACTAAAGAGGTGGTCGATATTTTAAAACTACAAAATAATGACGTTCTTAAGTGACACTGTAGAAAGAAATCCGTAAGTATAACCTTTCTTATAAGTATCTATTTGTTAATGTGTAATTAAATGAACATGATATTATGTTTCTTTCAAGTGATATCATCGAGATTTCGATTGTTTTTGAATTTCCTAAAAATATTACATGCAATGACTAATGCTGGCAATATATTTCTCTGTTGTTTTCTAGAACTACTGATGATAAATTGGATGACACTGACAATGAGAATACTCAAAAAGTAAAAAAAGTGAGTTATTAATTCTAATTTTATGAATCTGCACATTTTATTAATTCAAGCACCATAATTAATTTCATTTTAATTATGTAATTTGTTTTATAATACTTGTGTTTAAGGAAAGAAGGCTGATCAACATAGTGAATTAACGAAGGCTGTTTTAGACTTTGGATAGATTTCTAGATGGATTTTTAATCAGACTGGCTGAAAGCCTAAAAAAATTACCATACAGGAAACGATGCCAACTAGAAATAAATATCTTGCAAATGGTGTACGATTATGAAAATGAATAATTTGTGATGAAATAGATCTGATTAGCATAGTAGACGTATAATAAAATTAATAACATAACATATGATTATTTATAGTGTATTAAGGATTATTCTTATTTTTCAATAAAAAACTTCAGTGTTGTATATATTTATTTCAATCACCGGGTAATATTTAACCAAACAACAGTAATATTTATTTGATTTATAATTGCTGTATTTTGCCACTAACAATTATATTCGAGCATTAAAATTTGAATGAAATCATTCATATTTCTTGACAATGTAATTTTTTGTAGCCAGATTATCATTTTTAACACGAATAACTAATAACCTCACTTATTTACGTTACGCCAGAATTCGAACAGGCTACGAAAAATTATATTCCGTAGCGCGAGTTACGCGTACGCGTTACGCGTGAATCTGAATGCTGCTTAACGTTGATCTTACGGTAAGTGGTACAACTGGGCCTTAATGTCTGCACCGTAGTGATTTCGTCCATCTCCAGACCCCTACTAGCAATATAGGAATATTAGATATATATATATATAGAGACATCCAAAAAAAACATCATCAAAGTTGGCCGAGAAAAAAATACGTATTTCTATTCTTAATCGAATTTATAAACTTATTTACTTGTCAAGACTGTCACATCGTATGACAGCCATTGTTTATTTTACAAATTATGACAGTCACTTGTCAAAAGTTTGACATAACCGAAAAGCTTAGACATGACCGCTATTTCCATCTCTCTCGTTCATAGCCATTTCGTTGATGACGTTTTTTTTTGATGTCTCCATATACATATGCACAATACATGTGTATCGTGTATATATGGTCACCCACGTCCATTCAGGGAAGTAGCTAAGTTAGCTACTCAGCCGCTGAGCGTCCCTGAATGCGCCCAATAATGCCATACCTTGGTAACCTTGGGTTTTGCTTTGCTGTGATGAGGCTATATACTGTATCTTTTAGTTTGGAGATCAATGTTTTGTTTGTATTGTATCTTTTTTGCGATATTGGTTAAAAACAAATTGTGATTTATATAAAGTAGTACATTTTTGTATGTTTCCGTACTGGACTGGACAAGACATGTAGACGTAAGAAATATTTACCTACCTAAATAAAATACATGTTATGTATGTATGTAGGTATAGGTATTATCTAAAGTCAACTCAATAGAATTGATGGTACTTACCTACCTACTTTGATAATGAGTACCTCTATCAAAAACGATTTAAACAGTAATAAATTATGCAGAATTAAATGATTTATATCTAACATAATGGTAAATAAGATAAGATTTGTAATTATAATAAGTAAAAGGTCAGAGCCCATTGTGAAACTCATGAAGTCGCAATAATTTACAAAAACTCATTGATAACTTCATTGTCTATGTTGTATGACCAGTGAAAAATAAAGCAAGCTGTTAAAGATGTCCACAAGTAGAATATCGAATTTACTGCTGAAGAGTAAGTAAAAAAACTAATTAGGTTATGTTACAATATTTGATATAAAATTTGTCGACTCTTAATGCAAAAGTGTTATTTTTGTATGTTTAAGAACTTGTACAACAGAATAGCAGTCTTACACGGTGTTTTAGTCTTCACAAACTGTCGGAAGAACATCTTATGCTACAAAAGACATGCAGAGATTTTGTAGAAAATGAACTGAAACCAGTTGCGGCTCAGTTGGATAGAGAACATAAATTTCCTGCAGAGCAGGTAGGAACTATTTTTTATCTTATATCAAGAAATTTACAACGAATTTATATACGTGTTTATAAATTATTCCAGTACTTATTTATTTTTCATCATGATACATACATATGTAGGTATTCAAATAATGACCTATTTGTTATCTATTACTAAATGAAAAATTGGTGAATCTGATTATATGTGGTTAATAATCAGAATAATAAATATTTAATTGATTATTTAATATAATTTGTTGATGTATATTTTCCTTAATTCAGATAAAGAAACTAGGAGAATTAGGCCTTCTTGCCATAAGTGTTTCGAGAAATATGGAGGTTCTGGTCAAAATGCTTTGGCTTTAGCAGTGGCTGTGGAAGAATTAGCAAAAGGTTGCGGTGGCACTGGAACCATTGTATCTGTACATAATTGTTTATATGTGAATTTAATTGATCGATGTGGAACAGAAGAACAAAAAGAAACATTTTTGAGGCCTTTTACTAGTGGAACATTAGGTTGTTTTGCTCTTAGTGAACCAGGTAAAATAATAAAAATATTAATTTGTATAAAATCAAATAATAAAATTTGTGTGATTATGTGTTCAGTAATCTATAGAAATGTATAACAAGAATTGCTAAAAATACTATAAATAATTACGCACATTCATGTAATCACACTGTAAAAGTTAAGATAATGAGATTTCACAACATTATCATATTTCTAGCCTCAGATATTTTTATTTGTTGTTTTGAACGCAATTAATATAAAGATTACTTAACATTCCACTATTTTTTTATAATCTCAAGTTTAATTTTTTTGTGGTGATATTAATTGGAATTCAAATAAATAGAAAATATAAGTTTTTAAAAATTATCATAAAAAAATCATATGAATTCCATTTTTTCAAGATGTGATGCCTTTTTATGTAATCTGTGTGATGTTACACACATAATAATATAATTTTAAAATAATTTTGGGTTGATTGTGTTATGCATTAATAGCATAACACTGGTGTTGAAAGGAAAAACCACATATCAACAATTTTGGCTAAATTGCGTTTTATAGTTTATAGGACGCAAAGTAATGCTTTGGGCCATTCAAATTGGGAAAAACGTTTATTTGCGAGTATTGTACATATCTAATATAGAGATCGATAGTCATTTATGTATTTGCGTCTACTTATTAATACTTGATGGAGTATTTGGTTCATTTTCCTTAAAAAAACAAGCATTTCGGATTTTTATATAAATACGTTTTTCTTATGAATTAACTTCTTTATTTAAGATCTCGGTATAGAGAAAAGAAATAACCCTCAAAATTAAAATACACGTTTTATTGGTAGCTTAAACAGATGCAGGCTTGTTATTCGATTTTAATGTATTGGTGGCAGTACTTTAATTTAAAAGTACAGTATATAAAACAGACATTTTCAAATTTAACTGATTGAGATGCAACTGGTGAGGAATGAATCATAATTGTGCAAGAGCAAATATTGCCCTAGTGGGGGGTTAAAGAAAATTGAGTATTTAGTTTAAGTACAAAATGGGATGGTTGTAGAAATGTTATCAGTTTGATAGATTGGCTGTCCCAGAACACTTGAAAATATATCCAGTGATATGTGAAGAACATTCTTCATTATACTAATAAATAATAATCCAGACTCAATTTTTTGTCATTAAAAGTGTTTCGTATTTTTTTTTAAATACAAAGCTATAACTTCTAAAGATCTCATGCACTTTGGTTTTTTTACATGCTTCAAACCGTATGGTTCAAACGGTGTTCCTCCAGGCATGTTGTCGTTTGTCACTGATAACATATACAATGATAACTCAGCTAGGCTTAAGGAAATAATAAAAATGTCATGTAAAATAGGAAAAATGGGTTCTATTCAACGAATTTGATTGAATCTTGATAATCTCTTCAGATGCAGGCAGTGATGTAGGTGGTCTTTCAACTACAGCAGTTCCTGATGGTGATTATTACATATTGAATGGGACAAAATCGTGGGTTACAAGTGGCACTGAAGGCAAAGCTGCAGTAGTATTTGCCACGATTGATAAAAGCCTTAAGCACAAAGGTAGGTTTTTACATACGTACATGAAAGAAAAATTGTGAAATTCAAAAATAGGTTTATTAACTGTTTATGGTTAAGTGACGATATAAAATAAATAACAAACATCTATATTATTTTTTCGTTGTCAACAGGTGTCATAAAAAAATCAGTCAATAAAAATTGAGTTTTTTTAAAAATTTTTTTGACTAGTATTCTAGTTTTATGCTAAATTATTTTGAAAATTACCTACTTATTCTATGTCTGATATTTATAATTTTGTACCATTTTAGGGATCACAGCCTTTATAGTCCCTCTTCCAACTCCAGGCCTGTCACTAGGTAAAAAGGAAGACAAACTGGGGATCAGGGCTTCCCCGACATGTAACTTAATTTTAGAAGATGTCAGAGTGCCAAAAGAAAATGTATTAGGTAGGTTAGTAATGACCAAATGCTTTTATTTATAACCTTAAAAATTCTATATAATTGCCCATCATGGGCTTGGTTTTTGCGCTTGCCTTTAGAACACAAAAATCTTCTTTGACAAAAACAGTAATGACATAAAAAAGTGGGTAGTATGTTGACTATGTCGAATTTAGAAAACAAATTGTGCAGTTCTGCAGAACCCAATGCTATTTAGCTTTATTTTATAAAACTATACTCTATTCATTTCCAAGATAGATAGTGTAAAAACAATACATTTTATTTATTTTTTATTTAGATAGGACTATTGTTTCAACCACTAAACAAATTTGTGTTTGAATTTATTTATTCACAAAATACCGCCCTGTTCGTTCTGTTGCAATTTTTGCATGTACATATTTGTTTTTACACGCTCAATCTTGGAAATTAATAAACTTACCAATACAACTGTTGCTGATAAAACTGTTTTTAAATACTGTTCCAATAAAAATGGAAAAAGAAAACAGATTAGTAATTAGAGTGTAGTCCATTTTATAATACATCATAGAAATTGGTATTTTTTAAGTGCTTTGTTATTATTTCGTCTTTTGCAGGAGTAATGGGTGGTGGTTTTAAAATAGCAATGGAGCAGTTGGACAATGCCAGAGTTGGTATTGCGGCTCAGGCTTTAGGTATTGCTCAGGCTGCTCTGGAAGTTGCAGTTGAATATGCTTCGCAAAGGAAAGCCTTCCGGAAACCTATTAATAAGTTTCAGGCTGTTAAGGTATACATTTTATTTTATGAATCATAATTATTGACCTAAAAAGAGAGACTAAATTTTAGTAGTATAGTAGTATAGTTTGCCATTAAGGTTTCCTAACAAATGTTTACATTCTGTTAGCTACGACTAGCTGAAATGGCCCTTAAGTTGGAGGCGGCGAGACTGTTGGTTTGGCGTAGCAGCGGCGTGTTGCGACGAACCTCGTCGGACTACAAAGGAGTCTTCCATGGCTAAATTAGCTGCCAGTGAAGCGGCAACATTTGTATCGCATGGTGCCATTCAAATTCTTGGCGGAATGGGTTATGTGACAGATATGCCTGCCGAGCGGCATTACAGGGATGCAAGAATTACAGAAATTTACGCAGGTGTCAATGATGTTCAAAAATTAGTAATTGGTGATTTGATTGTTAAAGAATATCAGTAACCTATATTTTTGTATTTTTATATGTATATTATATTTTTCATGTTTTATTTTTTAAATAAAGGATTATATTTTTATTATACATATTTTATTTTTTTTCTCCACAGTATTTTTGCATATCAAAAATCATATATTCACTTTTAAAATTAATTAAATATTCACTAAAATAGGGATGAGCCTGTTTGATAAAATAGGGACCAAATGAAATGATTTCACTCTCTTCACAGTTGGACAAATTCAGAATATTTCTATATTCTTCAGTAATTTCCATATAGAAAACCCATACACGATACCCATGTATCCCATTTATGTATGTATCTTTAAGGTGAAACAGCTGAACTTGAAGGCCCTTACGTGATTGGTCGTCAAATAATCGACAATGTCACGCACACGCTTTGAAGACTACTTTTGGTATAATGGAGATTCAATTAAAATATTTAAATATATACGGTTTCCTTCTTGGTTCTTTTCAGTCCCTCCTATTCAAATATCCTTATATGACCGGCATCACCACTAAAATGAACGTTAAAAAGTTCTGTTCTCCAAACACGGAGAATAACATTTAAAGTACATGTATTAAAAATTGTCACACATTTGCAGTTTTACGATTTGGAACCCAGCGTATTGGGCGGGCGGAAGTGACGTCAGGACGTTAGATGAAGCGAGCAAATGAGCCATTGAATTTAGACTCGCTCGTTCTCTCATAGATAAATCAATGAAGATACATATGTACACTCAACATCCACATTTCCGAACTTTTTACGTTCCGCAGACTTCCACATTTCCGAACTCTCGTCACCTCGGGATTACCGAACTGCTGGCGCATGCGCAAAGGGTTTTTCTGGCTCATTCTAGTACTTTTCTTTGTTTTTCGAGGTTTTTATGCAAATGTAATACATACATACATGTGTACATGTTAATAAAAGAACGTTTTTTCTAAACAAAAAAATGTCAGGTGCAAAGGAGAGAGTGATGCAGATAATTATTTTGTAATTCAAAGTAAAGGTTTGTTTTATTGAACATTTTGTTGACGTAACCTATAATAATTTCAAACTGAAATGAAAAATTATGAGAAAATATGTATTTTTAAGAAAACCGTGATACAAAACAAACATTATTGTACTGTTTATTTGCAGAGAAAAGAGCCTGCTAAGAGGCTAACCTTGGAGCAAAAGCTGGATTTGATAAATCACGCAAAAAATGGTGTTAAAAATGTTGATCTATGTAAGATGTACAATATTTGTAAATCGTCAGTGGCAGAAATTCTTGGAAAAAAAGAAATTTACTTTGAAAAAACTGAAAAAAAGACGAAAATTGAGTGGACGGATTGACACAATAAAGTGCACCGGTACTTATGATACGCCATTTGAAAGAAGTGTTTTTCACTGGTTTGTACAAAGAAGAACTCTTGTCTCAGGTGTGCTGCTGAGGGAGGGCGATTTCCTCTTTGCTGAATTCTGTGACAATCGAAATGTTTGAATACAATTGCATTATTGTGTTTACATTTTTGTTCTCATTTCAAATTTCGCGTTTTTTTGTCATCAACCAATCAGCGACAAGTTCGGTTATGTGGAAGTACAAGTTCGGAAATATCGTGAGAAAAAGTTCGGAAATATCGTGAGTTCGGAAATTTGGAGTTCGGATATGTGGATGTTGAGTGTACTTACAAAGAAGTGAACGAAGTCGAGATTGTCGAGAAGATAACCTCACTTTTTTTGGCAATGTTCTGTTTTGTTTCTTGAACTTTTAATGAATACAATAAATATATATCCTAGCATTTTGAATTGAACATGCGAAATTAATACACACAATTCTTAGTTTCTGATATTATTACTTTCATTATGGAGATGTAAGTTGTAAATATAAATTCACATATTACAATATAACATTTTTATTACAGTGTAAATGCAAATTGTGCCACACTCAGTAATTACGAAGTATTGAAACATTTACAGAAAATTAAGGATAGTAAAAAGAAACACAAGGGCCAACTTGCAACAATTACGTATGAGGTATATAGATTTATTATTTACTTTTTTTTTTATTTATATATTTACTTTACGTTTTTGGAATTCACTGTAGGTATATGAGGCATGATGGTATTATGTTAAATTCAAATGTATTCAGTACAGTTTACTAATACAGCAGAGTAGTCTTCATGAATGGCACAGATATGAGTCGTACATGAGTCATTTTGACCAATGGTTTAACCCAGGCCTCTCCAACTCTGTGCTATTGCCGCTCCGGACGGGCGCCTGCCAAGCACTGGGAATTAAATGCAAGAATATGATGCCGTTTGTCTCTGTCGGCCAAAGGTGGCTGTGCTGCGGACGAGTGAGGAGGCAGTGGACAGTCACCGGTGCTGCGAGTGCAGCTCCCTAACACGAGCAGTGCTCGTATTGGAGAGGCCTGGGTTAACCCTTATCTGAATGTAAAATGTATCCTTCTTTCAGAATCTAATTTCAAAAATGAGTTTTCATTTGAAAAACGAAAATTTACCTTTAAATGACCTTGAAAATACCATCAAGAACAAATTCAAGGTCGCTGCTGAGTTCATCCCTACAACCCTAACAACTTTCATAGTACTTTCATAACCGAGATTAATTGGATGTTTCGATACTATTTAAACAAGGTGTATAGTGTATAATTTTGTAACACATCCATTCATTTTAGACAATACGATATTTAGAAAATACTGCCTGTAGTGAACAGACCCCTGAAAACATTAAGGAATGCTTAAACGCTTTGGCTCCATTTAACTTAAATAAGACTGAAAAACTAATGATCATAAATTCACCACCTACAACTGCACTCGATATACAATTGGTGAGTATGGTTGTAATACCTAATCATAGTCCAATCAAAAACTAATGAAATGAGCTATCCGCATTGATAGGAGGTGAAAGAAAAAAGTAGTCGCAATTCAATGTAGTTTAACAGCGTCAGTGGCAGAGGTTGCAAGAGATGCGGTGTACTGTAACAATAATCAGTTGACAGTTGAAAGAATGAAAATAGAAGCAGGTATAGCAGAATTCAGCATATAAGATGCAAATCGGCATGTTTGATGTGTATTCACAGAAAATCGCCAACTCTAAAAAAGATCTACTCGTCTTTGGAGCTTGGGGTATAGTCAGGGCCGTATTCAGTTTATTTTTATGCAAGTGGAAATATTGCTAAACTTGTAACGAGTTATTAATGTTGAACTTTGAAACGTGTAATATTGAATAAAAATGTAAATAAAACAATAAACCAACAAAATAACTTAACACACCAGAAAACACGATCATATAGAACGACTCGAGATTCAAAAAATATTTGTCAATACGACATTGTATTAGATGCCCAACTCTTCTGTAAACGTTACGTGTTGTCGAACGAAAACACCAATGAGAAGTCAAAACGTCGCTAGTCCATGTTATCGTCAGGTTCGACAACGTGGACTGCTGTAACGAATGAGGAGCATTATAGCCATTTGTGTTTTACGAAGCGGTTCGGTAAAGCGAGTGAAAAAGGAAGCGGCGAGCTTTATAGCAATTTGTAACTTATATCTTGAACTTTACTGTACAGTTTGTTTAAGTGACACATTTTATTGATGTTTATTAGATTTTAATGAACCTTTGTAAATTATGACTAAATTTGAGTTAATGGGACAATTAACAGCACAATCACAATTAACAAATAACAGTTTATTATATTATTATTAGATGTTTGTAAGATTAATTATATTTGATTTATAAAACTATAAAACTAGATTTCACACACCACCACTGACTCTCTCAACTACTGTGGAAGGACATGCTGTCTGTGTACACAATTTCCAATACCTCTGCCAGTCTGCAGCGCATGATTCATGATGACTAATATAATTAATTGTTGGTTGGACTGTAGTATAGTATGGTGAAAAATGTTTCAGTATCTGCACAACTCTAATCAAAAGATTGTTTTTGTAAACAGTTAACTTTGATTATATATGACATAACACTTTTTTTAATGACAATACTTATAATTTAATTATATTGTTTCATTCGTAGTTACCTTGTTTCATAGATTCCGATATGGCATTTGTTTCTTTTATATGGTAAAATTATGAAGTTTTTCTGACATATTTCTTACCTTTATATGCTGTTTCAAATATTTTCCTTATAGGCCAGTCAATAGAGCTTTTTGACATGATACGATTGATACCTGATATCCGACTACGGGATACTTTTAAGTTCAGTCCTTAGATGAAAATGTATATGAATTGGACTAGGAAATAGTTGCACTTTTTTTTAATAACAAATTAGTGAAAAAAATGGAGTTTTTTCAGTTTTTTGCTTATAGAAGAAAAGCTATTGAATCAATCACATCGCATCCAATAGGAAAGTTGTAGAGAATTCAAAAACCTTTAAAACGAAGAATCAAGTCAATCAGTACATTTTTCGCTGAGAAAACTCGGAAAAAAACGCAAGAAATTACCTTTTTAATAAATCCGTAATTCGAGTATTTTTGCATTAGAAGAGTCGAAGAGTCGAGAAGAAAAATGTAGGTAATATCACGAAGAATGAGTGTGCAAAAACTGGATTATGTCCGATGAATAGTTTTTCCACAATAGTCGAATAAAATTTTTTACATCGTATTTTGAATATTCCATAACACGTCGAGAGATAGATTAAATAACATTTTCTCGACGGATTCGGAAACTACAGAGTGTAAACTACAATTCGTCCATTTTCATTTAAATGCCATTAAATTGGTGTAAAACGCCTGTGAACACCGCGCAAAATGTTCGGCGGCGCGCTGACAGCCGAGCGAGGTAGAGGTTGCGTGGGGAGCGAGGGGAAGCAGCGGCAGCGGCCAGAAAATTTTAATTAAATCTAAATTTAAATTGACTTTGAAAAAAGATTAACTCTTCTAATGCAAAAATACTCGAATTACGAATTTATTAAGAAAAGGTAATTTCTTCCGAGCGTTTTTTTCCGAGTTTTCTCAGCGAAAAATGTACCGATTGACTTGATTTTTTTTTCATTTCAAAGGTTTTTTAATTATCTACAACTTTCCTATTGGATGCGATGTGATTGATTCAATAGCTTTTCTTCTATAAGCAAAAAACTGAAAAAACTTTTTTTTCACTAATTTGTTATTAAAAAAAAAGTGCAACTATTTCCTAGTCCAATTCATATACGTTTTCATCTAAGGACTGAACTTAAAAGTATCCCGTGAGTAGGATTTCAGGTATCAATCGTTGTCATAAACTCACCCCTTTTCGAGCTCTATTGACTGGCGTACTGGCGTATTAGGTTTATCTTAAAAATTGGTAGCCCAGAATAGTAGTTTGGTAATGTGTACAGTTACTAGTAAAGTGGCACACCCCTCCATTACTTTTTTGTTTTCGGAGATAGAATAATGCAATTTTAGAATAAGATTAGACATGAATCTTCATTCATTGCTCTAGCTTTTATTAACTAAGCATTCTAGATGAAAAGGTGTAAATACAAAAAATTAATTATGTTGTGTCAAAAAGCGACAAATGGGACTGTGCTCAGAATGTTATTTTAAATCAAGACAAGTGAAAAAAACATATGATCGTCTTTAAATATTTGGAAGTTGACATGATAATAAAATTGAGATAACAGAAATTAAATTCAGTTTGAAAACTTTTATTCAAGTAAAAAACAAATTCCAGAAATTTCAAATATCACAAGCAGAAACTATTTATTTCATGTGCGCTGCCTGAACAATGTTTACATACATAATAAACGGAGAACGGATGATCGTTTTCTTATAGCTCATTTCTTATACTTCTAGTTTGCTAGCTAAAAAGAGGACTTTTCGTATATAATGCTGAAATATATACCGGACAAAAATGATAACGTCAAAAAGAGGACTTGTCTGGGTAAAAGAGGACGTCTGCTCACCCTAGTGAAACTGGAAGTGAAAATAAATAAATAAATAAACGACAACTATGTAAATATATGCTTTATGTCTAATATCCAATTCTAAATTATTACCCCTATTATTTTATCTTGAAAACAAAAAAAATTGATGGGGTGAGCCACTTTCGAGAATCACTCGGTATATGTACAAATATGTACAAATAGGGCATCCGAATGAAGCTTTGTGTGACTATAACAAGATTTTAGACCCTATTTTGCCAGGTGATCTCAGTAAATACGTACTGAAAAGTCAATTATGTCACATACAGCATCCATACTCTTGCCATAACTTAAAATTGTTTTAAGTTATGACGATATACCCTGTGTGTACACTAGACATCGGACAGTTATGAAAAAGATCAAATAGAAGTGAGACAACAGGATAAGAAGCAATGACATACGCATCGAAGGTAGTGAGGGAATAAGACTGGCCCTCTCACCACCTGCGCTAGTTGTTAGCTAAAAGTCTATATTTTAATGAAATTTTGATACAATTTTATAGATCTTTTTCATAATTGTTACAGATCTCATCATTTAATAGCCTAGTTGAAAATGGTATGCTTGTGAATTATTATGATCCTGGGCTCGTATTCAGTAACTGTTAAATGAATATACATGTTTAATTAAGCAATCGAAAAATTATTTACTTAAAAAGTTTCCTTTCCAGTTGACTTAAACTGTGATTTCTGATAAAAGTGTATTTTTTAATTCTTTATTTTTGGTCAAATAGATGATAGAAGAAAGTGAAGAAAGACTATCTGAGCAACAAGCCGAGCAAATTTTGGAAATCATTACTAGATATTTCCCACATGTCATGAAAGAGAAAGTAGAACAAGAAGAAGAAGCTACAGAGTGATTTTTTTTCAATGTTATACATTTTACCTGTAATATTTATTATTAAAGTCTAAAGATGTGACGTGTGATGTAAATGTTCTTCCATTTTTTCCTCTCTGTTAGGGGGTTCTCTCTTAAATATCATCAGTGATTATTATGCATTTAAGTTACCACTTCAAAGTATTTCACTGTCATAATCATTTACTATATTATTAGTTTGATACTCAAAAGAAATACGGGAATATTAGACATCCAGTACTTAACACGTTCGCTGCTGAGGGCGTCGAAAGAGGCCCATCGCTTCAATAGTGAGAGGCGGAGGGCGTCTTTGGACGTCCTGTATAATAACTGTTTTAATGCTTTAGTATACCGTTAGCCTTTGAGTGAGTGTGTTGCGCTGTTCTCAGCCTCTCATATACGTATTAAATTTGTGAAAAATTATTATCGTTCTGTTTCGGGATGTCTGATAGTGAGGCCGGGCCCTCAGGGGTGAAAAAACCTAGATTATGCAAAAGAACATTTCAACAAAGTGTTCCTTTCACACAGGAAGAATTAGAAAGTTGTTTGCTTGATTCGGATGATGATATTGGTGACCCAGACTTTGAGCAATCAGATGATGGGTGGGGTAGTTCCAGTGATAGTGATAACGGAGGATTAGATTCATCAATGCATGGCGATAATACTTCCGGTATTTTAGACAATAATTTAAATTTAAAAACACCAGTGATAACTCCAATAAACCCAAAACCCCAACAAAATCGTGTTCAGGGTCCTGCAGATGCAGTCATATGGGACACAGTGGAAAATTTGAAACAATTAGCATTTACAAAACAGAGAGAACTTTTTAGGTCGTAGCTCTGCCGTAAAATCTAGCACCACGAACCATGTTCCAGAGAAAAATCCCCAAACAGGACGAAAGAAGAAACATGCCCATCGAAAATGCACTAACTGCGCGAAAAAGAAGGTTCGCAGAGAAACAGTTTTTCACTGTCCATCCTGCCCTGGAAAGCCGGCCTTGTGTTTCGAGCCTTGTTTCGCCGAATTTCATACAAAAATTTAGATTCTCATTTTTGTTAAATTTCCTTTTGAAAAAAATGTAATGTATTTACTAAGGAGTCTTTAGACGTTGTCCGTCTCTAGTGAAATTTTTTAAGCAGGAGGCGGATGGCGTCTTAAGACGTCCTAGCCTCTTAGGGGGTTATTTTTGAGTTTTTTTTATAAATACATGTGTTTTTATTTCTTTGGTATCCAAATTGTTTATTATTTCCCCAAAAAAACTATTTCAGTTTCTGGGGTGGTGAGCCTCATACCTGTCGGCAGCGAACGTGTTAAGCAAATACTGGTATATAAACACCGGTAGAGAGGGTATTTATAACATTAGCTACATCCATAAGCAAAATTGTTCTCTGTCCTCTTCCTACATTTATAGGCAAGTATCTTTTTCTGTCAATTTCTGTGTCATTTTTATATTGTAATTTGCAAGATTAATATTAATTTGTAATTTGTAAGATTTTGTACTACCCAATAAGAGAGTTGGGTAGTATAAAAATTCTCAATGTCAAGGTTTTCCACATCATTTCCATTTTTCTTATGATTGAATATTTTTAATGATTAAATAAAATAATGCCATTACAATGAATATCTAATTAATTACAGTAATTGTTACATATTTTACAACTCGATTTTTATCTTTTTTGATCTCCCAAATCTTCAATAAGGTCCTCATCGATCTGTAAGAATAGTTTATAATTAACACTAATAAAACAAAACTTAAACAAAAACATTTTGCCAATATTTAGCTAATACAATTCTAAAAAAAAAAATTCTAGGATAATCCACTATGTGGATGTGGAAGTAAAATGAGAGTAGAGGCTCATTAATGTGATATTTGAATTCCACTACTTCAAAAACTTATAAAACAACATGTCAAATCAATATTTTTCTTAATTCACATTAAAATACAACCCCCTTGCCCACACCCCTACTGTGGGACAATAAATAATATCGTCGGCTAAACCAAAACAAAGGACCCCGCAATAATCTTATGGAAATTGGGTTTCAGTCAAATCGTCTGAATTTTGGATATGTTTTAGGTTTCAGTTGGTCCCATGCAAAAGTCTCAATGGGCACAAAGCTCGAAAATCAATACTTTGGCTGCTACGGAGCTTGAAAACTCCAAAGCTCCACCACAGATTTATTTATTCGTACAGTCTTTACAGATTTTTAAATGACTTATTTTTTTGATTTTAATGTCTAAGTTTATGTTTTTGAGGTTGCTAAATTCAAATCCGATGTCAAATTGTCCAAATTGACACGTGACAGCTGTCAAAGTGCCTTAAAAAAAGTGCAAATCTTATTTTTATGTTATGAGTTTATGCTGTTTAGGTAACTCAGTTCATACATGATGTGTATACAATAATTCGACAATTATTGGCAGCTGTCAACAGTTATAAAACAAAACAACAAATAACAGTCAACAAATAGCAGTTATAAAACAAAAATCCTCAGTTTTTGTTATAACTATGTTTTTTTAAGTCGTTGAATTCAAATATGATGTTAGTTTTACGAAATTGATAGTTGGCAGCTGTTAACTAGCTATCAAATAGTGATGAGAAAACAAAAATCTTCAATTTTTGTTATGATTTTCAGGGTGCTGAAACCAGTTCTGATGACTTATAGACATGGTTTCCAGTTGACAGCTGTCAACTTTCAATTTCGTAAACCTAACATCATATTTAAATTCAGCGACCTAAAAAACATAAAGTTATAACAAAAACTGAAGATTTTTGTTTTATAACTGCTATTTGACAGCCTGTTGATAACTGCCAATTGTCGAATTATTATATTCACATCATGTATGAACTGAGTTACCTAAAAAGCATAGTCATAACAAAAAAAATAAGATTTGCACTTTGTTATTGCACGTCGACAGCTGCCAATTGTCGAATTATTGTATTCACATCATACATGAACTGAGTTACCTAAACAGCATAAACTCGTAACATAAAAATAAGACTTGCACTTTGTTAAGGCACTTTGACAGCTGTCAAGTGTCAATTTGGACAATTTGACATCGGATTTGAATTCATCAACCTCAAAAACATAAACCTAGACACTACAATCGAAAAAATAAGTTATTTAAAAATCTATAAAGACTGCACGAATAAATAAATCTATGGTGGAGCTTTGGAGCTTTCAAGCTCCGTAGCAGCCAAAGTATGGATTTTCGAGCTTTGTGCCCATTGCGGGGCCTTTATGATTAACCTTGGCCATACGTTTACGTTTTCACAAATTTTTTAGAGCTCCATTCACTGTATCATTACCAAAATTTATGAAAACAAAGTTTATTTGATATATTTTGATTATCTACCCCCTTCAACCTCTCACTCTATTAAACTAAAAACATTTATGTTTGCGGACTGTAATATGTTGTATTTGTGTATCAAATTTGAAATGCATATTTTTATCGTTTGCGAATTACCTGTAGACAAAGAAAAAGTGTTAATTAACCCCATTTATCTCCCCAACCCCCCAACCGATCGAGCTCAAAATCTAATCAGCTGCTCCAGACCTCGGCATGATACAAAAGTATTAAAAATTTCAAGTTGCTATCTCGGACGTTGTCGAAATATCGTGTATAATAAAAAAATCAAGACAGAATTTTTTTTCTCTTAAACTCAAGATCTCGACGTTTCTGAACATTTTAGACTTTTAGCCAATAAAAATTTTCACCGATACTATACTTCCACTCCACCATGTGGATGTGGAAGTATTAAATTGAGAAACATTTGACCTATAAGATAACATATTTACATTTGGACATATACATACGGACTGTTTTATTTCTTGTTGCAACATGTGGGCGTACCATGTTGTTTATGGCCATTCGAGCACAAGTAAATATAATATGGGAGGAGCTTTTGTCTAGTGAGATGGTGACAACGATGCATAAATGTGGTAGGCATTGATGAAGGAGTGTAAAAATACTTATTTTCAATTTCTTTTGAAACAATGTAATAAGACAGCAAAAAAACATTTAAATGTCAAATAAAAAGTGCAGCATGAATTAAGCTATCATTTCTAAACTTTCAAAACATAATTTCATCACTGCATATTTTGCATTGTGTTTTTCAAATAAATGTATATTCTTAATCCTTATCTGTGAAACTTAAGTTCCCAGTTAAGAATCCCAGTTATCTTGAAGTTATAATAGACAGTTTTACAACAGCACAAGTAAATAATATTTTTACTAAATAAACTGTAGAACCTACCTCAGGCCACTTCTCAGGTATTACATCAAACAAATCATCTTTCACTGTACCATTACCAAAAATTTTTACTAAATAATCTGTAGAACCTACCTCAGGCCACTTCTCAGGTATTACATCAAACAAATCATCTTTCACATCTCCCTGTATAACAATTTCATCATCACCAGTAACAGAAGAACCACATGCAAACTTCGTGCCAAAAAATTTGGCTGCCACTTTTAGATCTATGTCTAGAAAATATACACGATTAAATATTGCAACCACTACCAAATACTGAGAATACCAAAGCTACTTAAACCAGTGACTACAGTTACAGACTTCTTTTGCCTCTTGGTGCTCTAGATACATAAACTTGTTTGGGACCATCCTCCTTCTTTTGGTTTTTATCATTCCTTTTCCTCCACGTTTTTGTCTTTTTTTTCTTCTTCAATAGGATTATCATCTCCTATTTTTACCTTTTCAAATTCAGATGGCAAATTACGTTCCAACCACTGCTTACATTTTTCATATTCAGGATAATATTCACAATACTGAAATCAAATTTAAGTTTTCTTTTACAGCTGCTGTTAACGAGTATTTTAAAAGTAGATGTAATGATAAGAGGTGAGTATAAAAAAAGCAAAAACTCTCGTAAAAACTATCTAAAATAGGTTAAATCGTTTATAATTATACTTACCTCTATCGGCAATGTACAATTTCCACAATAAACAACTTGTTTAGGATAAGATGTTCCTTCTCTAGGACCCTGAACTAATTTATTATCTTCTGACATTATCGAAAATTCAATTTTTGAAAAGTGAAATTACAAACCTGCACCTCAGATTTTAAATTCTTCCTAACCTAAAGAAAGAAGAGCTAATTTTATTATTCGTCTTCTTCTTCTGGCAAGTGTATTAAAATGTTTTAACCATCGAAGTGGGAACTTTAAGAACGGAATTTAAAGCTAATTTACCGAAGTCGTATTTGATTGCGCAGCTGACTTTGACGATATTTCATCCAGCCTCTTGTAGATGTCGCAACATGTATGCACGTTATTATGTGTGTAATAGAGGCGCAGGTACACAGCACGTGCACAATCTAGAAACGTAGACATAACCTCTATTTTTTATGTTGTGTAATTTATTACACATAATTGTGACTATTATTTTTGTTGTGCGCTGAACTGTGAGTATTGCAACATATGTACTCATTCATATGATTGTACATGCATACTTTTTGATAAGAACAAACATTTGTAAGCACATGCATTATGTTTGCCTTAACAAAGACGCTGATACTTCGTCTAAAAATATTCGTGTAAATGATGATGAAGTTACTAAAATAGTGAAAGAATTGTCGAGTAGTACCGTTAAGCAGGATAAAGTATCTCTGCTCAATGATATTGAAGCAACAGCTCTTCAAATCATAGCTAATTCACAGTTGTGATAGCGAAACATTAGTATTAATTTCAAAAAAATTAAAAACTACTGTGACTATGTAAATTAACAAACTCGGAAGATAAAAATGATGGATTTAAACAAAATTTACTGGCCATGAATGAACCGTACAATAAGAACATTGAAAAACAACATTTTTACTTCACAAAGAAGAAACATAAAACGAAGAAAAGAAAAAATATCGAAAGATGAAATAGAAATCATACAGGATACCTTGTGTGGCTCATCTATTTTTGTTTTAAATAATTCAAATAATTACCCTTATTGTTAAAACTTTTTAATTGTATTTGTATTGTATATTTCAATAAAAATTGTTTATTACATTGTTAAGTTTTTGTTGTTACATACATACATACGTTTATTAGCGTGAACTAAAGTTATTATCGGAAATAACTTCAAAGTAACTCAAAATAACTTCAAAGAAATAGAATAATTAATACACGAATTTAGAGCATATTTTTTAAAATTGGATATACCAAGTTTATGTTCGCGCGAAGATGGCGCATGCGTAGATCATGGAGCCTGTTCCTATCTTTAGCCGCTCCTTCTTTTTTGTCCTCTCACTTCTATTTGTCCTTTTTCATAACTGGCCGATATCTGGTGTACACACAATATATAGTATCCTATTACATAACGAGCATGAAAAATACCATATTATATAAAATACGAGTGTGACGATTCATGAGGTGCGTAACTCATAAGTATGTTAGTGCTCTTTCCATTTTTCAGCGAGTTTTTTTACTATATTTTTCCTACAACCCTGGACAAAAAAAAAAACTTTTTTTATTTCGTTGTAACTTTAAAACAAACTGATATTCATGTCATAAATACATCAGATGCCTCTGATTTTTGTTTGGTACAGCGTGATACAGCTTACTCGATTATGTATTTCACTGCGTCCATCGTTGACGCGCCGCGCGGCTGTTTTCGCATGAACTGAAGAACTGTCATTAATGACAGTTAATAATGTTGAAACGTCCTGTGATAATAATATTGTTATTCTTGAGAGTATTAATAGAAATATTGTTTTTCTTGTCACAAATTAGCCTAATAAGCTATTTAACCCTTTCAAGACGAGTTTTTATTTGGAGAAGATAAAAACTTGTTTTAGACTATTTTATGATATTGTTACGTATTTCTCTCTAAATAATTTACTTCTTCACTTCTAACACGTTTATTAACACTTTACAATTCGTCGACCTTAACTCTGTTACATCCAAATCACAACTAACTAACTCCTAGCAACCACACCAGTATTTATAATATTTACATCTTCTAGAAAATTCGTTTGACATCCAGAATATTCAATATGTCATTCCATACAATTCTTTACTAATAACTAGTGTGTATAAACTAAATAAACTAAGTATGTAAACTATAACACTTAATAAATGTCAGGTGTCACAAATGTCACTTTTACAAATGTCACATTGCTCCCCTCTTTAAGGTTATTCGTCCCGAATAACACTGTCTTCAGTCCTAGGCGGTGGATCCTCGACGACAAACCAATCGGGTGGATCATGTCCTGTATATCTTGCGAGTCTCTCCAGATGGACCACCTTTGGCTTGCTTCTTGGAGAAAGCTGGATGCGGTATACCAGGTCGTTGATTTTCTTTATGATGGTGTATGGGCCTTCCCAATTCTTCTGGAGTTTTGGACTTCTCCCTTTCATCCTTTTTGGGGCGTACAACCATACTGCATCACCAGGCTCAAATGCAGTCTCTGTTGATGTAGTGTCGAGACGCTGTTTCATTTTGTCGCTGTGCATTTTCAGCTTCTCGCTGGCAAATCGATGGATCCGGTCCAATCTCTCTCGCAAGTCTTTCACAAATTCGGGCAGAGATCGTTCCTGATTTTCTTCTAGGGGACGGCCAAGTATGAGGTCAGTGGGCAGTTTCATTTCTCTTCCAGAGGTCAGCATAGACGGAGTGTAGGTAGTCGACTCATGCTGGGAACTTCGATACGACAGCAAGAACAGAGGCACCAATTTGTCCCAGTCCCTTTGATTTTCAGACACGAATTTAGACAGGTAGTGGCATATGGTCCTGTTATGGCGTTCAACCATGCCGTTCGACTGGGGATGAAGCGCAGTAGTTCGGGTTTTCTTGATGCCCATTATTTTCATTACTTCTTGCCACAGCTCTGATTCGAAGTTTCTTCCTTGATCGGAATGCAGCTCGAGGGGTACTCCATGTCTAGCTATGACATTCTCGATGAACGCTTCGGCTACAGTTTCTGCTTCTTGATTTGGGAGAGGTACTGCTTCGGGCCATTTCGAGAAATAATCCATTACCACCATCAAGTACTTGTTTCCACGGTCGGTTACAGGTAATGGTCCAAGAATGTCCACTGCTACTCTCTCGAATGGTGCTCCGGATAAGTACTGCACCATTTTACCACGGCTTCTTGTTTTTGGTCCCTTTTTGGCAGAGCACAGATCACATCTCTTGCACCATTCTTCGACGTCTCGGCGACAGTTTACCCAATAAAATCGGTCCCTCACTCGAGCCAAAGTCCTGGTTACTCCAAAATGTCCTCCGGATGGGCTGCTGTGAAGCTCTTCTAGCACTTGGTGGATTCTTGCTTTAGGCAAGACCAACTGGTAGACTGCGGATACTCCATCGGGGCTCTCCCACTTCCGATGCAGTAGGCCATCGCGAAGACAAAGGGAACTCCATTGAGCCCAGTATCCCTTTATAGTCGTACCATATCTGGAAACTTCCTGCCAAGTTGGTCGAACTCCATTCTTTACCCAGTTCCGGATTAACCTCAGATCATTGTCTTTCTTCTGGCTTTTCATCACTTCCTCCGAGGACCATTCATCTTCGACTTGTACGGTTGTTGTCATTAACAGTTCATTGCAGGTATCTTTCGAAGAATCGAGTACAGGTAGAACTCCTTCAGTCTGTCCATGACGTCCACGCAAATGGACCTGTTCTTGTTTCTTGATATCACCGACTCGTTCATCATGCTGTCCACAAAAAGGTGCTGATCGGACATCTCCCGCACATGCGCGTCCTGGTTCTCTCTCTGCATCGCTACTTTTATCTGAGATAGAAATCTTGGGGCATTGAGTATAAGTAGTCGACACGCGCCCCCTAGCATCGACTAGTTGTCGTTTTCCGAATCTCTCGGTGGTGATCTGCAACGAGATTCTCGCTTTGGGGAAGGGAAGCGACCATTCTTGTCCTGCGTACTCGTCGGTGTCCTGCTTTCTTCTCTCCAGTTCCTTTCATTCGGGCTCCTGGATCTCGACCTATGTTCCGGTTGTCGATCTGGCGAATAAGATCTTGGCTGGTACCTTGTCTTGGCTCTGCAAAAAACGCTGTAGATGTCCAATTTTCCCGCAGTTGTAGCAGCGCCTAGTCTCCTTTGGTGGTGAGTTTGAAAGTCTCCTCTCATTTAATGTCTCTCGTATTATTTTCTTTATGGTGTCTTCAAGTGACTGGCATTCTTCAAATTTTACTTGCCTTACTAGAGGTTTGTAGTTTCTCGAGGCTTCTTTAGCTGCTTTAAATTCCAGGGCAGCAATGAGTGCATCACTGATCGTGGCGTGTCTCCCAAGTCGCAAAGCTTGCTGCATTTCGGTGTCTACTAGTCCATCAATAAAAGTTTGGATGCCAATTTGTTCTAGAAATTCTTTGGGCGCTTGAGGGTATGCCAAATGAATGAGGCGTTCGATGTCAGCTTCATATTCTTGAAGAGACTCGTTGCTTCTTTGCTGTCTACTCTTGATCTGGGACTGGTAAACTTGACGGAGATATTTGTGTCCATACCTTATTTCTAACGCGCCTACAATCCTGTCGTAATCGTTTTGCTGCTCTTCCGGGATGCTCTGTAAAATTTCTAAAGCCTGACCTCTGAGAGATATGACTAGCGAAGTAGCCATTTCTTGTGGAGTCCATCCGTTGGCCTTTGCGGCAGCCTCAAACTGTCTGCGATACATGGACCATGATGACTGTCCATCGTACGTAGGAGGCTTAAGCATTTTGTGTACTGACCTTTCAGTATGCATAAGGCTTGAATGTTGTAACGGAGTAGCTGGTGAGGTCAAACAATCTCCTGAATCGGCTATTGAAGCACGATGCAATTGGTGCTCCAGCCCATTTATCTTTTCCAGTATTTCTTTTTTGTACTCGCCGTCTGGTGTCTTCTAATTTTCTCTCGATTTCTTCTTTATTCTCCCTGAAATTCCTTCTCGATTCTATTGAATTTTAGGCCTACCTGGTCAATCTGTTGTTCCACGCCGTCGATTCTTCCAGAAAATTCATTCAACCTGGTGTTTATTACTTTTTGGGACTCACAGATTTCCTGATGTCGCCTCTCAGCTTCATCTCGGTCCTCTTGTCGTCGCTTTTCGTCTCGCCTTTCTGCCTCTTCACGGTCCTCTTGTCGTCGTCGTTCTGCCTCCTCACGGTCCTCTTGTCGTCGTCGTTCGTCCTCCTGTCGCCGCTTTTCCTCTCGCCTTTCTGCCTCCTCACGGTCCTCCTGTCGTCCTTGTTGCAAGAATTTTAATATTTCACTTACATCCATCGTCGTCGTTTCTTCGTTGTATTTTGTAGATCTCGTATTCACCATATAATTTTTTTTTTTTTTCGAATTCTATTATCCCACCGCTGTCACCAAAATGTTACGTATTTCTCTCTAAATAATTTACTTCTTCACTTCTAACACGTTTATTAACACTTTACAATTCGTCGACCTTAACTCTGTTACATCCAAATCACAACTAACTAACTCTAGCAACCACACCAGTATTTATAATATTTACATCTTCTAGAAAATTCGTTTGACATCCAGAATATTCAATATGTCATTCCATACAATTCTTTACTAATAACTAGTGTGTATAAACGAAATAAACTAAGTATGTAAACTATAACACTTAATAAATGTCAGGTGTCACAAATGTCACTTTTACAAATGTCACAATATTATATGTCAAAGGTATATTTTATATTAGAAAATGATAAAAAAAATACCAAGGGGTTGGTGAGGGTGGTGGTACAAATAAGTGCCGGCAGTCTTCTGGTGTGATATTTATGTGTACCATCAGTTCCATATAAAAATATACATAAAATATTAATTATCTTTATCACATATAATTACAAAATATTTTAGGTATGATAAGTTGCAAAACATATAGAACAAAGTGGAACGTCACATTCTTGACAAATTGTCTTTGTACGTCTCTGAATTTTACTTTTCGGCACACCTTTTACATCTCTCCTAGTTGTACCCTCTACTGGAAGATGCCAAAGACCTCTTTTTATCTATGCCTGCAAATAATATCAATAATTAATTATTATTACTCTCCCGACTAATGGCACAAATGTGTACCACTCTCTAGGACTGATGGTTCACTTATATACCATATAGTCAATTTTACGAATAATTTTCGAATTATAAAGATACATAAATTATAAAGTATAAATTACAAACTTTTATTGTACTTACCCTATAAAGGTATAAACGAACTACGTCTTAAAACAATAATTTTACTACTAATTATAGTGAAACTATTTGCAAAATACGGTACTGCTTCAACGTGTTCGAGTAAACTGAGCAAATACGATGGAACCGAATCGCGGTAGGAGTTGGTGCAATCGCAGAACTTTGTTTACTAGGACACTAGGACTGTTTGTTTCCTAGGACACTATAGGACTACGTGGTATCGATGTGAACCAAATTAAACCTGATTAAAAGCATTTAGTCTGGTACAACATTTACTGGTACATACGGTACCAGAAGTCTCGAAAGGCTTAAATGGTAGTTATGAAAAATATAAAACAATGTTCGTCATTCTATTACGCCGTATGTTAGCAAATCTTAATGCCCAGTCAGGAAATCATAACTACGGCCCGGCAAGACATGATCAGGACATGAGAGACACAGATTACCCACAGATGAGAGATCAAAAATATAGGAGTAAAAATGTGTTAATAATGGACATACATACCTATCGTTCGTGTCATTCAGAAACACCGACTGGCCTCATTGCTTCAGCGGACGTTGCCACAACCAGTGGGTAGTTTTTCTGCATTTTTTCTCGTTAAAAATATCTAGTGAATATTACCGCAAAACTTTATGTTGGTACAAATCAAACGAAAATTTCCCGTTTGTAACAATCCCAGGTATATTTTGTTGATAGATTTCGAATCTAAATGTCTTTCACAGTCTCCGGTACCACGAAATATCGACGATTGCAAGGAATACATAAAATATGTGATCCGTCTATTTTAAAATCATCGTAATTTTCAATCAACTTGTTAAGTCTATTTACAAATGGTAACGATTGTCATTATTGCAAAAATCCACAATAAAATCAGATACCTAATATGTAAAGTTACTACACGAACTCCCAAGTTAATCACCCACGACACGAAAATTATTTTGAAGGCAACGGTCGCTCCGTTCACAGCGACGGCAAGTACGATAATGAAAGTAACCATTTGTCAACACCAGAATCTCCCGCTACTATATGGAGAAATAGTATGTACGTCTACCAGAACCCGCATAACAAGGAGGCCTTGCGCGCGTTACGGGACACGGTCAGTGGCATTCGTATACACGGGCGAGAAATACACTCTTAAAATATACGGTTTATACTGTAATTATCATAGTTGTATAATGCCGACTCTGCGTTATGGCATACTTTTCCGGACCCTAATCACAACAAACGCGCGTTAGCGTGTTTTCGCGCTTACACTTTGGAATTATGTGATGTGTACTTTTTTAAGGGGTTGTGGGATTCTTTTTTCTTCATCTTCAGAAGACACGGCATTATCGCACATACCAGCTTTTTAAACAAATAAAAAATTTGAAAATGGCGGTCATTCGAAATCTTTTCTTTTCTTTTTAGCATTCTATAACAACTATAAAAATGGTATGGGTTTTCATATGGTACGAGCGATAATGTCGTGCCTTCTTAAGCTCCAATGCTGAAAAGTGTGTCCGCATTCTTACTGTCATAGGTTACTAAATCTGTGATTACAATTATGGGAAGACTGCGACATATTTCAAATTCAAGGGTCATATTCCAAGAAAATATGTTATAGTTGCACTAAACAACTTTTGGTTAGATCCTTTTAGATTGTACGAGGTTACACGAGATAAAATTTGGAATAAATATGGCTCTTTACAAGTTGTTACAAAAAATTCTAAACTTTTGCACATCGATACACTTTAAGTAACTTCTTAATTCCTTAATAACATTTTTCACTATCTTGCAGAGAAAAGGTGTTTTACCTACTCAGACAATTCATTTTCTACTTATCATGGGCAGCTTGATTTTTTCGGTAAAAACAACTTTTGAAAACAAAAATATGGTAAAAACAACTTTCGACTCTAGTAGGGTCGATTCTCTAAAGGACAAATTGTAATTTCAATTCTTTTTGTAGTTTTTTTTTTTAATTTTTATTTGTATATGAGTATAAGATCTCATACTCAACTGATTCACATGCAAATTAGAAACTATTTTTAATACCGATTGACACTGTCAAGTACCGGACTGCTTTAGAAATATTCCTTTTGCGCGTAGAGGTCCTTCCTTAGGCAAATGCAAATCATAACTTACCTCACTTAATTAGGTCTCAATAAAGTTGGAAAAATGAAATTCTACTAATTTGAGAGATTTTATTTTTAAATATATACAGACGAAAGTATTCACAATTTCTACTCAAAGAATACAATACTTTATGCATGTAAAGTACATAAGGGATTATATGAACAACTGTGCACATGCAATAGTATAAAGCAAGCAGATATACTGAAATGAAAATTGTTATGAGTAACTCCTCAAAAATATAAAACGAATATGTTAAATCCAAAATCCGAGAATTAAAACAAAATACTAAAATATATTTTAAATTTATTTATTCATTAAAAGGCTGGGGGCTCCCAAATGAAAGAAATTACAAGTGAGTATTTAGAGAATATAACCGTAAGGCATATATATACACAAAATTAAAAACAATATTAAAATAATTTCCGACAAATAAAATTTAAGTTAGCGCTGAACGCTGCAATTTTAGCTGTGCAGTACATACTACATTGAAATATATTTTATTTTAAACTACTTATGCAGTTTTTCCTTTAAATACCTGTAAAACTCATGCTAAATTTTAAACTGACGTCGCATGAATTCAAGAAACCGATAACTTCGTTAAGTTAGCAAGGATCACTTTAACCTAAACAAGGATAATTTTAAATATTGTAGTATGAAATTATGTTATAAGTGATCCTTGCTTTTTCTCCAATGGAAAATAATTTATACAACTGTTTTATTGATACTACTCTACAAATAAAAAAAATGTTCATCAGGTTGACTTATCGAATGTATGAAAACATAAAAGAAATCAAAATTAGCTATAAATTTACCTAAGTAACTTCAAATCCATTTTTTATACCTGCAAACCTTTATAAAATAAAAGTGTCAACCGAGATACAATTTTATCATTAATTACCTAGACGGGTTCGGATGATTGCTACTAAAAAAAATAAATTTTATAGTAGTTTAAATATTAGTAAACTATGTATACGATTTTTGCAAGTAATTATATCAGATAAGCTTCTACGATGTGTCTAATTTATGTTAACACTCTGGAAATTTCACAAGAATATCACATAGGAAACACAAAAATTGTACAAATACCGTTTATTAAGTTGCTAAAAATCATCCAACAAAATAAAACGAAGTGTGAAACTTCAAGAGCGTTTTTATTAAAAGTAACAAAAAATATAAGTTATTTCTTAAATAAATTGTTAAATAACCTTTTAAATAATCTATTTAAAACAAATCGGAACAAACTTGACCGGTACTTTTTCTTTCCTCAATAAAAACAATATTTTTATATAAACATAAAGATATTATTTCAGCCGGCCAAATGTAAAACAACAGTTTTGACTTAAAATAATAATCAACTATGCACACCAAGTGATTGCAAAAAGCCACTTTAAGTTCTGCTTTAGTACTTTCAGAACGTTATTTAGTTCTGACCCGCATGGTGTTTTTTTTGAGCCAGATTTTTATTTTATAGACCTAACGACATTCCCACACTTTTACCGTCTGATCAACACTGCCCGATATAACATAGGGATGTGACTTGTGGAAATCTGAAAATAAAAACGGAATTATAAACTTGTACTAATAAATTGCTAAAAAGTTTTACATTCTTGTTTACATCTAACTTTATCTCATGTTATCATTAACAACATCAGGTTAACACTTTAACCGCTACTGACGTGATGCATCAGCTGCATCCTTTCCAGGATGCGTCTGACTCGCTAGTGCATTCCATTGTTGTTCCAATTTGGATGTGCATGGAAGTGTGAGATAGACTTCTGACCTTTCGAAAGCATTGCCCAGAGGTTCTCAAAAGATTATAACTATTTCACACACCCTCGCATCCACGCACATTTAAATTCGAATGACAACGGAATGCACTAGCATCCCAGAAAGGAAGCGTTATGTCAACAGCAGTCAAAGTGTTAAACTAATAGTCATTATTATTTACTAAAAATATGTTCAATATAAGAAGTACGCACCTAAAGACGTGCAAAAGTGTTTATGCGCCTCCAACGTTTTCATACAGCGCTTGTTTCGCAAATCCCATACTCGCAATGTTTTGTCGTCACTAGCTGAAACTAAGGAATTTACCTCCCTGGATGGAACACTACGCCTCTAACCCAGTTGTCGTGTGCAACCAGTACAAATAAAGCTACGCCGGCTCCTACATCCCATATCCTAATAAAAAAAATACGTTGATGAATTTTAAAAGTACGTAACCTTATTTTCTATCGCACCTAATAGTCTTATCTCTAGAACCTGACGCAAGGAAGGGACCCATATGAGCGCCTTTCTTATTATCTACACCAGCTGCTTCATTTATAGCATTAGCTGAAGAATCTGGGGCCCAAGATATACACTCCACAACGTGTTCGTGAGCCCGTAACTCATTCCTACATTCTTTCGAGGATACCACCCAGATTTTCACTGTCTGATCATTTGAACAACTCGCCAGTAGTGTACCATCCGGTGACGCTCTGACCATTCTCACCTAAAATACAGGCACCTTCAAATAGGACCACTCGCATGTGATTAGACTAGATTAACAACAATAATCTTCAATTATGCACTAGAAGTATTTTTTAAATTTACCAGTTGCCCACCTCTACGCAGGACCTAGGTTGTACCTACTTTGATAAATTCACCTAATTTTGACAGAAAAATGCAGCATTCAACATCCACCTATGTACATAGTAGATATTGGTACTTCTACTGTATAATTGAAGATTATTGTTGTTAATCTAGTCTAATCACATGCAAGACTAGACTGTGATTAGATCCGATTAACAACAGTAATATTCAATTATACAGTAGAAGTAACACTTTCGTAATGGTCGTGGGAGGTGGGCAACTGGTAAATTACTTTTTAGGTAAAAAAAAACTGTTGTGAGAAGTACATGACATACACATGCGTTAGCCATGTTATAGTCTTCCACAAACCTTATCGGGTGATTATACCGAAGGAGGAGATGAAGACAAGAGTCACACGCCAGTCCAGCAGAATGGAACCATCTGGTACACCGATGGCACCTTGGGTCTCTGTTGTTGCACCCGCTCCAGTACTTTGTTCCGTTTGGAGATGGGTCCAAAACGGAACAAAAAGTACTGGAGCGGGTGCAAACAAACAGAGACCCAAGGTGCGAAATCAGCTTAAACCTGGGGAACTCGGCAACCATATTTCAGGCATATAACTGCAATATCCGCTTGTGCGCAGGAGATGATCACGAGGTCTTACACAAATAAGAGGATCCAGATTATCTCTGATAGCCAAGCAGCACTCAAAGCCCTGGGAGCTGTAGAAATACATTCCCAGGCAGTTAAAGACTGTAAGGATTTGCTAACACAACTAGCGGAACATAACAGTATCACTCTTAAGAGGGCACCAAGGCCACGAAGGGAATGAAAGAGCGGACTTTCTTTCAAAGAAAGGGGCTGAGGTTCCACTGATAGGGCCGGAACCCACCTGCGGTCTGGTTTACCAGACAGCCAGGAGGGCCATAAACGACCTATTCACAGAAAAAAACATATATCGCACTGGGCGAAAGTCCCAGGGTTGAGACATTGACAGATGTTCATTGGCGAACCATCCTGGAACAAGTCAATAGACTTGATAAAACTGGATAGAAACCAGCTGAGATGGATAGTAGGACTGTTTACAGGACACTGCCCATTCATGCGACATCTCACGACAATTGGGGTGAAAAACCTCCAAACGGGAGGGGAGGAAAAACCTCCTTCCACATATTATGCGAATGCCCAGCAATGGCAGCTGTTAGGTATTCGAACTTTGGGGCTATAACAACAGAACCAAAAGAAGTGACAGACGTTCCATTAGAAACTGTCCTTAAGGACTAATGGAATGACTAGACTATGGGGGCACAATAAGCATCGGCTTAAGTGCACAGGGCCTTCACCTACCCCATACATAATCATAATCGTACATGCATTTTTGGAAAACTCTCGGCACAGGACCTACTAATTGAACAAAGCTGTCGATGGAATCAACTCGAAAGCCTTTCCTCCCTGATCGTAAGTGACACCACTGACTAATGCATGTCGAACTGTGAAAGTGAACACGTATCCATTCAGACAAAAGCGTATCATTGGTAAAAACTAACCTCGCACGTGGAAAGATGCATTTAGGGTCGAAACTAGGTTTTTGACAAATGTTATATAACAATTTAGCAGTAGGTTTCTTAGTTAAAAAAAGTTGGAGGAAGTGTAAATATATTTGTATGTTAATTCTATGTAACGAGGCATTAAAAAAACCTAATCAAAGTTGCCGAGCAAAAAGACAGATTTTTAATTTTAATTTTAGGTTTAAACTCACTTTAATTGTCAAGGCTGTCACGTCATGTGCCAACAAAGTTTCGTATCAAGCTTCGACATAACTGCTATTTCCATCTCTTTCGTTCGTAGCCAAATTTGATGTTTTTTTTTAATGGATTGTTATTAATGTTAATTTACAATAGAAAATTATGACTTATTATTTCAGAGAATGCACCCATCTCACTACATCTTTCATTCAGTGTAAATGTCAAATCTACTAAAAGGCATAGGTCTAGTTATATATCTAGTTAGCTATATATAGTCTATTATACAGTGGGAGTCACTGTACTACATACATAAGGGTGTGTTACCTGCAAAATTAGGTGTATTTGCCTACATAAAACACAGTTGCTGACTTGTGTGCAAGTACCCCGATCCACAAGAGGGGACGTGGGTTGTACATTAGGTGTCCGTTATTTCCCAAGTTTTTTTTTTTTACAAACGGCCCTTAAATTTTTAGTTTATGACCTAAAAAAAATCAGACCCAAATAAGCCTTTTTTTTTTTCCTCCTTCAGGAGCCGTCCTTGTACTATCCGGTTATACTGCAGCCTCTTGGGCTTTTTGTATTTTCTCCTGTACCGGTTTACTGCACCCAGTCTAAAATCTTTGTTCCCTGCACTAATTTGTAAAGGGTCATATCTGGCTGTGCAGTGTAATCTTCTGGTTCCATAAAGGGTTTTCCATATATTGCTTGCCGTTTGCGATCCAAAGCCTCACACTGACAGAGAATGTGAAGGGCTGACTCCGTTTCCTTGTTGCACATTCTGCATCTTAGGTCTCCGTTGTACAGGCCCATTTTATTTAGGTGTTCTCGAACAGGAAGATGTCCTGTGCGTAACCCTACTATAGTGCATAGCTGTTTCCTGTTCATTGCTAACAGTTGCTCGGCTACGGGTTTTGATGGTTCTTTAATGAATTTCTTCCCATGTATTTGTCTGGGCATTTTTCTCCAGTATTCTTTGTGTTGTTGTTTGACCCACTCATTAATATGTCCCCTGATGACGGTTTTGCCACTCCAAGGGCCGGTTCGGGGCCAATATAATCTTCCGACGATCCATTTCTGGCTAACTCGTCAGCTTTCTCATTGCCTTCGATACCCTGATGACCTGGCACCCACATCAAAGTGACCTTGTTGTGAGTTGCCAGCCTTATCAGTTCTTCTTTGCAATCCCATACCAGTCTTGATGTCACCTTAGCGTTGCTAAGGGCTTTTAGGGCAGCTTGACTGTCTGAACAAATTCTGATCCGCTTATTAATATATGCCCTCTTATTATTGATCCTCAAACATTCGAGAATTGCGCAGACCTCTGCCTGAAATACAGAGGTAAACTTTCCTAGTTGAAGACTCTCTTTGTGTTTATTTTGCACACAATAGATGCCAGCACCAGTTCCATTATCAGTCTTTGACCCGTCCGTGTACCAGGTCAATTCATTGATGTTTGGTCTATTGACCGTATTTCTGTCCAACTCGTTCCGATCTTGGATAATAATCTCGAAATTATTGTTGAATTGGTATTTTACAGTCATATGATCTGTTCTCATACCAAGTATGTTACTCGTCATATAAGCCCTATATATGCATGTTTTACATGCATATGTACATGAACATACAACTTAATACATGTATATTAAGGGCTTATTTGGGTCTGATATTTTTTTAGGTCATAAACTAAAAATTGAAGGGGCGTTTGTAAAAAAAATACTAACTTGGGAAATAACGGACACCCTATTGTACATAGGTAAATTCACATAATTTTTAATATAAAAATGCAGCGTTTATTACCCACCTATGTACATATTACCGTAACTCCTACTGTATATACAACAAAGGTAAATATACGTACATCTTCAGGTTTAAAACTTATGGAAGAGTATTTAAATTCTAAAAAGGATAAAGAAAAAAAGAATATGTATTTCTGGATTTTTTTAATGCAAGCACATCATTACAGTTTTTTCTTTATTTCTTAGGGCGGGACTTGACAAGTGTTACTCACTGAGCACACACTTAATTACCCTTACATTCCTTTTTATACCCAGCAGCAAGATACAAACCTTTTGTGAGTCACCACTTCCTAATAGAGCAAATGTTTGCTAGCAGTCTGTCTCTGTTATATGAATGAAAAGAAGGGGAAGTGGTTACAGTACTGGATGGATAATATAACCAAACACTGCAGTTCCTTAACGTCATTCAACATTTTATTGATTTTATTTTATTAAGTACTGTAGTAAATCCCATTTCCTATGCAATATATAAGACAATTCGAATATAATTTGAAGATGATGTGATATTATTCACTTTAATTTTAGAAGTAATAGGTGTTGACTATGGTGGTAAAAACCAATTGACAGAATTGGTTTTTGCGTGTAAGATACAACCGATGTAATAAAATGCAATAAAATTCCTTGTCTTTGTAACCAATGAGTAGCTGTCACTTACCCAATCTCTGTGTCCTGCGTAGGTCTTCACACAATACCCAGTCGACACCTCCCACATTTTTATCGTTTTATCCCTACTAGAAGATATAACAAAATCTCCAGCTGGCATAAATGAAACACTGGACACATTATGATCATGTCCGAGCATAGTACGTATACAATCGTAACTTTGTTGGAAATCCCATAGTTTTATGCTCATATCGGCACTGCATGACACCAATAGCTTACCAGATGCATCGAAGGCAATATCTTGAATCGAATCTGTGTGACCTTTTAGTGTTCGTTCGTATTCGCCCGTTTCAAAGTCCCACACTTTCAACGTGGCGTCTTCGCTAGCTGACACCATAAGACTGAAGACGGGGTGAAAAATTACCCTTGTAACTGGCGCCCTATGACCTAAAATATATTTAATTACGTCACACTGCATTTAATTAGGTATGTTTAATATATAAGGTTTGTATGTAAAGTTCGTATAAAAGTTGAAAACAAAAATTATTTCATAATCATGTAGGGACATATTGTCTCTTCAAACCACCCCTCGCATAAACTGCTCGTCAAAATTAGCATAACACTTTTTGGATTAGCGTCATTTGCGTTCTATTCGAGTAAGAAACTTGCGGTTTTTAATTTTCGGTAACTTATACAATCAAACTTTAAGAACATCAACTTATAGAATCAAATTTTCCATCGGATTAGCATTTTTCTATAAATTAAAAAAAATATATATTTTTATGCCCAAATAGATGAAACAAACAGGAAAGAAAAGCCAAAATTTCGATTTTTGTGTGATGATGATGTTTTTTTTTGCTTTTTAGCCTGTATTTTTTTTGGGCAGAGATAGGTATAGGCATTGCTACAGGCAAAAAAAATAAGTTGAATTTCCTTTAAAATGCTGGTCTGAAAAATTTGTTTGGATAAAAATTGACCGATATATGGCCACATGAACCTGGCTTTTTTTTCGCATTTCATCCCTCTTGTACAAATATTGTTTTCGTTCGCATTTTATTGAAAAAAAATATTATTTTACTAAATGGAAAAAGATATTTTACGTTTATTATTTAGGAATACATGACAATTACAACAAATGTTTGGAACAATGGTGCTACTACATTTCCCCAATAATATTATCAAACTGGATATCGATATCATCATCTATATCTTCAATATTGTCTTTTGCAATATCAGCTTCTTATACATTGTCACAATTAATCCCCATGCATTCTTTACAAAATATTGAACAAGTAATTTTTTCCACTAATTTTACGAGCGAGAGCATGTTTGGACGGCCTAAGTCCAATCAATGAAGCCAAAGCCCCCATGTAAATTGGTCACTAATTGTTATCAGCAAACAAAAAATATGGTCGTATAGAGAAAAATATTCTAAGATAACGTTTTTTTCGACTCGAGTTTTAATGGCGAACATAACCAAAAAAATTCGCAAAAGTCAAAAAAAACGTTTTTTTGCAAATAAAAGTCCTACACAAGAAAGTTAAATTAGAAAGTAGGTCTTAAAAATGTGCATCGAATGAGATGAGAACGAAAAAAATCGGTTCATAAACATTTGAGAAAATTTTTAAAAAACGTCAAAAATCGCGTTTTCGTATTTTTGCTGTATAAATTCCAATTTTGTTTGAACAGACTTCTTGTTAACTACAAGTATAGCCCAAGACAAGCGGAAAATGACCCTTTTTTTCAAAAATTCAAAAAAAGTTTTATTTTTTCGTGTTTTAACGATTTAAAAAAAAAGACGTTTTCAAAAATCAGCTTTCACAGAGGCAAAAATGATCGTACAGAAACGATCATGGGCTCATTTTATTCGCGAAGACTAGTACTTTCATGCTATTAAAAAACCAAATCGCTTTTATTTAATTTTTACATAGAAAAATGCGTTGTAAAATTGTATCATTTTTCTAACTGGTTTTTTTTCGAATTTTTTTATTTTTGGTTTTACATTTTTAGCCGTTGCATGTTTGAAAACTGGCATTCAAAAACACGCATTAAAAAAAATGAAGGTCCTACGACCTCAGGGAGTCGAGATAATTTTTTTTTAATTCCTGACAGCGCTGTATAACGTCCGATCGAGTTCATTTTTACACGAAATAGATCTCAGACTTTTACTTTCTTAAAAAATATATTTCAAATCATTTCGCATAAATTAAGTTGATTGTTTGCGAAAGTACAGCGTTGGGCGCGGCACGCGCTAGCCAACACACGGCGACAGAGTGGACGGACACTCCGCTTGGGCGCATCGAAAACTAAACACGATTTCAAATCGATCGCGCTCGCAAAATTATCTTTTCCTCCGCTTAAAAAAAAATATATCTCGGCTTCCTGAGGTCGTAAAACCTTCATTTTTTTTGAATGCGTGTTTTGAATGCCAGTTTTTCAGATACAATTATACAACGCATTTTTCTATGCAAAAATTAAATAAAAGCGATTCGGTTTTTTAATAGCATGAAAGCACAAGTCTTCGCGAATAAAATGAGCCCATGATCGTTCTGTACGATCATTTTTGCCTCTGTAAAAGCTGATTTTTGAAAACGTCTTTTTTTTTAAATCGTTATAACTCGAAAAAATAAGACTTTTTTGAATTTTTGAAAAAAAGGGTCATTTGCCGCTTGTCTTGGGCTATACTTGTAGTTAACCAGAAGTCTGTTCACACAAATTGGAATTTATACAGCAAAAATACGAAAACGCGATTTTTGACGTTTTTTTTTAATTTTTCTCATATGTTTATGAATCGATTTTTTCGTTCACATCTCATTCGACGCGCATTTTTAAGACCTACAACTTTCTAATTTAACTTTACCCGCCTACCCAACGAGCCTTCTTTGAAGAATTTTCACCCACTCAACACATTTTGGAGGGAGTCAAAAAAGAGGACGATGAGACGCAAAAAAGGATTTGAGGGAGACAAACGATTCGAGGTGGGCCGAAAAAGGTTCAAGCAGCGTAAATGCAAAGGGGTGGCTTAGGGGGTTTGGAAATGGGTTGAAAAATGGGATAGCGATCAAATACACAGAACTTATTGAGGAGGTCTTAATGTGTGCCGCGATGGAGTTTTTACCAGACAGCGTCCTTCTTAGTCCTTCCTATAGGTCTCTGAAATTGCCATCAAAATCTTACGAATTCAAATTTCGACAAGAGGTTGGTTTTTGGGGTGTGGACGGCGAACCATTTAAGTCACAACATAACGCCTTCAGCGTATTGAAACCAACCTAATGGGCTACCGAAAATTAAAAACCGCAAGCCTCTGACTCAAATAGAATGCAAATGGCGCTAATCTAAAGTCTTACGCTAATTTTGACGAGCAGTTTATTTGAGATATTCCACACACTTCTGCCATAGTTTTTTACCACTGCTAAAAACATTCCTTCATTCTTCTCCCTGCAGCGCGCTTCAGTACTTTTCTTATCACTTCACTTTTAATGTTTCCACAACATCCAAATGCATACCCCAAAGAACCATCTTGCATTTCAAGATTGAGAAAAAGTTGCATGGGGCAAAACAGGTGAATAAGGTGAGTGGTTAGTCATAGTTACTGAAGGTTTAACGAAATACTCCCACCCAACCAATAATGTGATTCCCAAATTTTCTCCTACAATGGAGAGCACTATATATTTTCCCAGATCGAGCTCCTCTGCTAAAAATCTCATGGTTAATAATTTATTGTTGAGCATCTGGTCATTTGTTCAAGCGGTGAAGGTCTCTGTTATAATTTCAACTGGTGGAGAGATGACCTTGGGTCATCATAATGTCTTCTCAGCTCCTTCGAAACCATCTAACTCACTTATGGAGTGTGGGATCTTTGATCACCTTCATAACATTCTTTTCAATGCTTCAGAAAACGCATGGCCGTGTTTGGCTAGTTTCGTGAGAAGCTTGACGTTGATTCACTGTTCAAAGAAATTTCCATGGCGATAAGGTACTAAAAACAGGGTCATAACAAAACAGTGTGATTACCCCCTTCCTTATTTACTAAACGCTCGAACTCGGGCTGATACTCTGGCTCCATGGTAGTGTTAACAAGGGTATAGGTGGTTTGAGTCCCCTCCACATTCCTTCCACCAACCGTAACGGTCATTTTATACTAAACTTTTTAGACAAACCTTGTATATACACTGCTAATAATAAGTCAAAAATGCTTTTTTATGTATGCTAAAATGTTTTGCAACTTATTTGTGTTTTAGCAATTGCTTATGTTTTGTATATGAATGTTTCAACAATAAAAAGTATGTATCTCATTAAATATTCCAGTGAAGGTTTTAATTTTAAGGGAAACTGTGAATTTATGGATTTGGATCTATTTTACTTTGCTTCTGCTATTCTACAGATGCACTAATCAAATATAACAAATAGTAAACTAATTGTTTAAAATAACCTTAATGGGACTATGTATGTCCCATTAAGCATACAGACTGCATCATGGTGAGTAGCCTAGTAAACATTTTGGAATTAAAGAACTATCACAATATGGAGCTAAATATTTGTATCAAGGGTTTTCAGAAATGGATGATATCATTGTTCACTCTTTTTTTTTATTGTCTTTCTGTACATACCAATATACTATTATTATTATTTCTATTTATTTATCAAAATGGTTAAAGCAAAGGTTACATCGGATATAGTGTGTCATGGACAACATTAACATAACACAGTTTGGTTTTTTCTACGAATATGTAGGTATCAAATCAGTTCAACTGTACACGGTGATTTTTTTATCTTGACCACCTCAATTTATTCGTAATCGGCTAAAGAAAATTGTAATCTGCAAAAAGTATTATTTTCCTACCAACTGAGACTAGAATTTGACATGTATGAAAGAAAGAAAACTTAATAATTTTGTTCAGAAACATACAGTTTTTTGATACCGTTGGAAAGGTGTACTTTGGAGTTTATTTTCCAAATTCAGTTTTTTTAATATTTCCATTTCTTAAAAAGTTATGACCCAATATGTGTGATTTATGCTTACATGCTTATGTTGCAAAATATTTAACAGCAGGACATAGTTTTCAATGAAATTATGAAATAGATCATAAACCATAAAACAATGTTATATTTTTATCGAGCGTTTCACAAAATTAAAGTAGAAACAAAAATGTAGATAATCCTGCATAGTGTTTCGTTATCACTTAATTTACAAAACTATTGAGGAGTTTGCTGCAAGAACGATGCAGCTCCATTTTCAATGCGTGACGAGGTTAGCTGCTTATAATTTCGATAAAAATATTAGACGTTATTTAACGCAAATTTGACGCAGCTCAGCATATGTCAATATGTATACTCCATGCACTGAGATGTGTGGAATTTGCGTTAAATAACGCCTAATATTTTTATCGACATTATAAGCAGATAACCTCGCGTTGAAAATGGAGCTGCATTCTTCTTGCAGCAGGGTCTCAATTAATACTGTAACGTTTTATTTATTTCGGGTTCGCGAGGTGTGAAAAATTAAACTCGTACATTTAAACTAACACTATTTATTTACACTAATACAACTACTACACTAACACTATTTAACTATACTAATTTATTTTAATATACAATTTATATTCGAGCCTTGCACGGAACGCCGCGCCGATATTTAAATAGAACTGCTGTCCCGCGTCGAAACCCCCGCGTTATATCTCCTTGCGGAAATATCTAGTAGCCGGGCCGTTCGATTCCCGAACCATCGGGCAAAAGCCGCGATGTTTCGACGCGGGCGCTGCCCGCGTACGTCATCGACGTTCAGTGGGCTGGATCATCGAAGCAGGGCAGGGGCGGACTGGCCCAGCGTTCGTAACACTGCCCCCTTCTTAAAGACATTTCGTCTCGAATTGTATCGTCCTCTGGTCCGTGTCGATACCTGCAGAATGACCCATTCTTGCATCGGGAGGTCTGGTAGAAGAAGCAGTCCACAGTCTTCTCGTTGAGCGATCTCCTGGGGTTGTAACAGCATACCAGAATCTCAATTCCAGTAAACCGGAAGAGTACTTCTAGCATACTCCTGATCACCCTCCAATCCAGGCCATCTAGTCCGCTGGCTATCTTCGGTATCGCCAAACTGCTTATGCTCTGGGACAAGAGCACATCCCTCAGCTCGACTAGTGTGTCCCAGACAGTTTGATAAGTTGGTTTATGGTGCGATAGCTGCTTGGTCACCAAATAGAAAACGGACCTCTCTTTCTCCTGCTCGGCCGCCGTGATTTGAAGGACTCGTCCAACCTCTGGTCTTTGTCTGCGTAACTCCTCCAACTGTCCAAACGCCTTCTTGAAGGTGAGTGCAATCCTCAGGACATTCGAGGTCCGCTGCCACACAGTGAGCAAGACAGAAGTCAGCAGGAGTCTGGAACAGGTCACGTGGTTCTTCTCGCGTTACACCGTAGCGAGCTTTCTGGCCGTTGGAATGAAGCGACATGAATTCCTCGAAGGAGAGCTCGCCGTCTGGTGGACTGACGTGTCGAACTCTGGCTTCAGCTTGTTCGTCATTGCTTCCGGCGAAAGGGGCTAAACGGTTGAAATGGACCACCCTAGGTTTTCCTCTTGGCAACTTCTGGATTCGGTAGACTACATCGTTAATCCGGGTGACGACCTCATACGGACCTTCCCAGGAGCTTTGAAGTTTTGGAGATAACCCACGACGACGTTGTGGGTTATATAACCAGACTTGGTTGCCGGGCTGGTACCTGCCATCGTTGGCGTTGATGTCGTAGGTCTCCTTCATGCGGTCGCTGGCGCCCTGGATATTTGAACGGACTCGTTCGTGGATGTCGTCCATTCTCTGGCGTAGAGTACTGACGTAGTCCTCTCAGCCACGTCGTCCCCTGGTGTACAGCCGAACTTCCAGGTCACAGGGTAGACGCAGTTCACGGCCCATGACGATGCTTGCAGGTGTTTGCCCAGTTGTTTCGTGGACTGACGACCGGTAGGCTAGTAGGAACAGGTGGAGAAACTGGTCCCAGTCCCTCTGGTGGTCAGAGACTACTTTGGATAAGTACCGGTTAATGGTCCTATTCATTCGCTCCACCATTCCATCTGACTGCGGATGCAGTGCAGTTGTCCTCGTCTTACGGATGTCGAGTGTACGGCACACATTCTGAAACAGAATCGACTCGAAATTTCTCCCCTGGTCCGAATGTAATTCCAGAGGTACACCAAATCGACAAATCCAGTCCTTGATGAGAGCGTCCGCCACAGTAGAAGCCTCTTGGTTTGGAAGGGCATACGCTTCTACCCATTTGCTGAAATAATCCATCACGACGACGATGTATTTATTTCCATTATCTGTTTCCGGAAACGGACCTGCTACATCGATGGCAATTCTTTCAAACGGACTACCCACGTTGTATTGTCGCATTGGAGCCTTCGGGTGCCGTTGCGGACCATTACTTGCAGCGCACACCACGCATTTCTTGCACCACTCCTTCACGTCAGTAGTGCAGTTCACCCAGTAGAAACGCTCCCTAACTTTTCCCAGCGTCTTTGTTACTCCCAGGTGTCCGCCAGTGCTTCCATTGTGGATCTCGTCCAATACCTCTGGCACTCTGTTTCTGGGGATTATCAGTTGTTTTCGCTCTTCGGTACCATCTGATTTCTCCAGAACGCGTTTTAAGAGTCCGTCGCTTAAGACGAGGGAATTCCACTGAGCCCAGTATGACTTTACGGTTGGTGAATACCGCGATACCTCCTCCCAAGTGGGTTTCCGATCTTCTTTCTTCCAATTCACAATTGGCTTCAGATTCAGGGTCATTCTCTTGGTCTTTCAAAACCTTTTCCGACAGCCAATCATCGTTCACCGCCGTCGTTCTGTATACTAAGATGTCCTTTTTCTTCTGCCCCTGACAATGTTTGCAATCCTCAAAGCAGGGTCTTCTGGATAGCGCATCAGCGTTGCGGTGAACTTGGCCTGCACGATGTTCGGTGTCGAAATCAAATTCTTGGAGTCGCTCTATCCACCTGGCTACCTGTCCTTCAGGATTCTTGAACTGTAGAAGCCATTTTAGCGCCGCATGGTCCGTTCTCAGCAAGAATTTCCTCCCATACAGGTATTTATAGAAGTGTTCGACAGATTTCACTACCGCCAGTAGCTCCCGCCTGGTAACACAGTAGTTTCGCTCAGGTTTCGACAAGGTTTTACTGAAGTATCCAATAACCTTCTCTTGGCCGTCCTGAATCTGAGACAAAACTGCTCCCAAACCTACATTACTGGCATCAGTATCCAAAATGAATTTTCCATCTGGGAGAGGATAGCTCAGGATAGGTGCACTCGTCAACGCTTCCTTTAAATGTCGAAACGCTTCACTGCATTCATCGTCCCATTGAAACCGTCTTTCTCCTTCCGTGGAGTCGAGTCAGTGGCTTGGCAATATTGGCAAATCCGGGCACATATCGACGATAGTAAGTGCATAACCCGAGGAAACTTCGTAGATCATGCTTATTGCCGGGTACTGGCCACTCTCGTACTGTTTTTGATCTTCTGGTCATCCACTGCCACTCCTTGACTGGAAACAACATGGCCCAGATACCTCACTTCCTTCTGGAATAGATGACACTTTTTCGGGCTAAGCTTTAGGCCAGAGGTTCGCAAACGTTGAAAGACCTCCTCCAGATTTTTCATGTGATCCTCAAAGATTTTCCAATCACGATGATGTCGTCAAGGTACACAAGACATGTCTTCCAAGAGAGCCCTTTTAACACAGTTTCCATCAGCCTCTCGAAGGTTGCCGGAGCGTTACATAATCCAAACGGCATTACGGTAAACTGCCATAGTCCTGTACCCAGAGTAAACGCAGTTTTTCTCTCGATCCCGGTGTGCCAACTCTACTTGCCAATATCCACTCTTCAAATCTAGGGTTGAGAAAATCTTTGATCCTGATAGAGTATCCAAGGTGTCATCGATTCTAGGCAATGGATAGCTGTCTTTCTTTGTCACGTTGTTTAATTGACGGTAATCCACACAAAATCTGGTAGAGCCATCTTTCTTCTTTACCAATACAATTGGTGAAGCCCACGGACTATTAGATGGTTCAATGACTCCATCTTTTTCCATGTCCTGCACGATTTTATCGGCTTCCTCGCGTTTGGCTAATGGCAATCTTCTTGCTGTTTGTCGGATGGGCCGAGCGTCGCCCGTGTCGATTTTGTGTCGGATTACATTTGTCCTGCCCTTTCCTCCTTGCCCATTATCGAAAATGTCTGCATACTTAGTAATGAGACTCCTTAGCTTCGTCGTTTGATCACTTCTCAAGGATCTTGAGGACGATGATAGGAGGTTGCTAACTCGCCTGTAATCTTTCCAACTGAATTTTTCTTGAGCATCTAATTTTCGGATGACGGAGGAAACTGAGGAACAGTACCCTAAAACGATTCCTTTTCTTAGATTTACTGGGTGATGATTCAGGTTCATTATTCTCACCGGTACTGTTTTTCTCGGTCAGCAACCAGAGCTTTTCCCACAGCTATTCCTCTCGCTACCTCGCCGTCGTGAGATCTTGGCTCAAACATCATTATATTTCCAACACACGGGTTACCGTCCAAATGAGCGTCCAAGATCATTTCACTTCGTTCTGGCACTGCCGTATCATCTGCCAGTACAACTCGGATTGTTTCCTCCGTCTTTCGATGTAGTACGATTTCCTCGCCATTTATTTTCAGAACATTATTCTTGAAGTCCAGTTCAAAATCCCTTGGTATTCATAATGTCCATTCCAAGAATAAGTTCATCCTCAATTTCAGCTACCAGTGCTCGATGTTCAAACGACACGTTTCCAATGACAATTGTGACGTTGGTCTCACCGCGAATGGTAGCGGGATCTCCAGTTGCAGTACGCTAGTCGCCAGCTGGTCGGAGTAATTCTTGCCGCTGTTCCAACAATATCTGGTCTAATGATAGTTCTCGTTGCACCCGTATCTAATAGCAACAGTCTCTCTTTTCCATTGACTAGTCCATCGACAAAAACACTATTAGATGGGTGTTGAAGAGATGCGACTCGTGCTATTTCCTTTGGGGCTTGCTTTTTAGAGGTTGACGATTGCCCTTACGGTCAACCTCCTTTAGTTTTCCGACGAGGGTGACGTTTCCTTATTTCTAGGGCAGCGACTACGGACATGTCCAACCTTACCGCAATTCCAGCACCGAATTTGCCTCTTTTCCAATATGCCCTCGACGACTCGCCTAATTTCTGCTTCATTGCAGGTTCCTTCTTCAACATCTTCCTCCATCTTACAGACCTTAGCTTGACCTCTGCAACTCTGTTTAGCGGCTTCGAATTCCAAAGCTCGCGCCAAAGCATCCACCAACTTGCTGGGACGAGCGAGGTCAACGACGGGTCTCAGTATCCACGCAGACCATCTAAAAATGCCTGCACGGCTAGTCGTTCCATGACGTTCTCCGGCGTAGATGAATACGCCAAACGAACTAACCGCGCTATGTCCGCTTCGAATTCCTGCAGCGATTCGTTACTTTTCTGATAGCGGTTCTTCAGCTGCGAATGGTAGACATGCTCGAGATGGGACTGACCATAACGCATTTCGAGGTGTTTAACTAGTTGATGGTAATCATCTTGTTCTTCCAGAGAAGCGTCTGTAAAATATCTGTGGCGTCACCACGTAGCGCCAACGTCAGCGCGTAGCCTTCTCTGCTAACGACCAACCATTTGCCCTCGCTGCAGCCTCAAATTGTCGTAGATAATTGACCCATGAGCTCTTACCATCAAACTGTGGTGGTTTCATACGAATTTTTCGAAATTTCCACAGGACTGCTCAACTCGGGTTTACTCAACCTGTCAATGTCGCTACCAGGTGACTTCAGAGCGGTATTGACCACTCGTTGTTGTTCCCACTTTCTAAACTCAGCGTTGCAATTTTTCTCTCTACCTCTAGAAACTTATTCTGGAATTCTTCTTCTACGGTAACTAACTTATTTTCCATTTCCTCAAATTTTCCGTCCACATATTCACCTATTTGTTTCTGGAGACAACTAGAATTTTCCGTAATTTTCTTTTCTAAAGTTGTATAATTTTCCAGTAGTTTTGATCCATATTTTCTATTAGTTTCCTGTTCCATCTTAGTGGAGTTTTCGACCAACTTTTGCTCCATCCCTCTTAAGTTTCCAGACGTTTCCTCCAATTTCTGTTGCATTTTACTACCATTTTCTATTAAACTTTGCAACGCCGAATTTATATCGCCAGCAATGTCGAATAAAAATATGTCGGGATTTTTCACCTTCATTTTCCAGCGCTTCTTTAAGTCTATTTTGCAGATCGGCCTTTTTCCCTGTCGTCTCGCACTCCCGTTCTTCAAGTTCCCTTTTTAAATCCCCACTTTAAGGTCCTTCAAAAATACCTGTCTTGAAGCCATTTCACTTAATTTATTTATCGCGAATTTATTTATTTAAATGTCTTTATTGTTCAGTTTTTTTTCACACTCACACCGGACACCATTGTAACGTTTTATTTATTTCGGGTTCGCGAGGTGTGAAAAATTAAACTCGTACATTTAAACTAACACTATTTATTTACACTAATACAACTACTACACTAACACTATTTAACTATACTAATTTATTTTAATATACAATTTATATTCGAGCCTTGCACGGAACGCCGCGCCGATATTTAAATAGAACTGCTGTCCCGCGTCGAAACCCCGCGTTATATCTCCTTGCGGAAATATCTAGTAGCCGGGCCGTTCGATTCCCGAACCATCGGGCAAAAGCCGCGATGTTTCGACGCGGGCGCTGCCCGCGTACGTCATCGACGTTCAGTGGGCTGGATCATCGAAGCAGGCAGGGGCGGACTGGCCCAGCGTTCGTAACAATACCTACTTGAAGACAAATTCTCCATTATCAGACACTATGCAGATATACCCACATTGTGTTTCTACCTTCATTTTGGGTAACTTAATCAGTAAAAATGTAAATTTTTTTGGTTTATGATTTTTTCACCGCTTTATTGGAAAATATAAACTGTTAGATATTTTGCAACACAAAGATGTAGTATAAATTATATGTATTGGGTCACAATATTTTGAAAATGGTATTAGGACAATAAACTCAAATTAGGCCCTTTCAACGATGTAAAAAAACTGGTGTTCTGAAAAAAAAAATGGAGGTGTTTTTTTGTATTTTTCTGTATTTCTGTATTTTCTTTCTTTAATGCATACCAAATTCTAGTCTTATGATAGAAACATAATACTTTTTTGCAGATTACAATTTCCTTTAACCATTTATGAATAAACTTGGGTGGCAAGATAAAACAGTCACTATGTACATTTTAGATAGAAGCAATACTAGTATGTTTAGAGAGGATGAAAAACGGAAGCGAACAGTATTATAAAATACCGTATGTTATATTTAAAACAATCAACATAAGCAACCATAAAATTTGATTAAATCATTTTTTTATAGATAATTTTATATAACTCGAAAACCGTACATTTTAGATATAGGGAATGCTAGTAAGTTCTATTTAAAATAAGTGACTTAATAAAGAACAAAGTTAATCAAGAGTGACCCTCTATTTTGAGCACTCTGTATATTTGGTCGTATATCATGTCTATACATGGCATAAGCTCAATATTTCATGCTCACAACGCAGTTATTAAAGTGACTTTAAATTAATGTGTAAAAACCAAATATGACATATAAAAATATTGCATGCCATTTAAAATATCAGAAGAATTTTAAAAATGGTTTACATTTATCCCGAAACCCCCCAGATACAAATTTTCAGCCCCATATAATTTGTATTCTGCAAAAACGTTTAATAGACCATACAATATAAAGCTCTCTATATCCTTTGACAGAAAGTGATCTGGAAAAAGCAAATATTTTTATACTAATTATTCTCGCTTTTTTTGTAGTAATGTAGAATAATTTCACTAGTAAAAACAAATAACGATGCATTTTATGTAAAAGTTTAATGTCGGACAATCTCAGTAGATTCTTAATAGTAACTAAGAACTGGTGATTTAAGGATGCAAAATTACAAAAACAAAAAACTCAACCCCTTCCCTTTACATCCAGAAATTAAAGCCCTCAAATAAGGCTTTGTTAAAAAACATTTTAACAAAATAAAATATTGTCAATTATTTGCCCAGTCCTTAAACTAAAATTACCTACCAGTTAAACAGAATTTTTCTGGTGGTCTCGGTATCCATTCGGAGGGACACCGTTTACCCCTCGTGGGAGCACCTTCTATGTACTCTTTTTCGGCTTCGTTTAATTTCGACTCCAACTCCATGACTTTCTTCTGCAGCCTAATCACGGACGTCCATTTCTTCTCCAAAAGACCGCCAAATTTTCGTTCGACTTCTCCCGGCATGTCCGCCTCCTTTTTAAACGCCTCAAGCGCGTCCATGTACCCATTACTGCTAAGGTAATCAGCGATGGCTTTATTACTGAAACAAGACGAATGAATTATGAAATGAAAACGTTTGTCCTGGGATTTCCACACACGTGCCAATTTTCAAAAATAAATATAGATAAGTTTCGACTTTTTTTAATTTTTCCCCAATATTATAATTTAAAACATTTATTTAAAATAATGATTTATAATTTTTTTCTGTCAATATCTTGCGATAAAAGTAAATTTGTGCCAAAATTTTGGCAAAATACTCAGTTTTTAAACATTTGTAAGGTCTAAGAATGCAATATTGATGCAAGCTTACTATAGCTTCTCCTAAAAATACCTTTTTAGAGAAGTCCAAAATTCTACCATCTTTAGTATCGTTTTCGTAAAAAATCACTGTCCCTG